>CAEGAF010166364.1:0-34450 GCA_903067075.1 Micropoecilia bifurca | reverse complement strand
AAATGGGTGTCAATCTTTTAACACTTTCAAAAGTGTTACTTTAACACCTGCTAACTTGGACACATATAGACACTTTTGGCTGTTAATTCAACACTGACATTTTTACTGTGTACAGGTTTGACTTGCAAAACAGCAACAGTTTATGTTGTTATTTAGTAAACAATTAAAATGTGTGGTTAAAGATAAGCTTGACAGAACAAAACGGGAAACTGGCCTCCTTCCTAACTGCTATGTGTGTGTTGTTGGGATCAAATTCCTTTCCACCTTTTGCGTTCTCTATATTTACTATCTCTACTTTCCATTTTCCCATGTATCTCCACAGAAGAGGAGCCTGCTAGAGGGTTGCGTGGTTTCACTCGGGATCCATCTCAGCTGCAGGGTTCCATCTTGCAGACGTCACTTAAAAAAAGCCCGCTGGGATTTGGGTTCACTATCATTGGAGGAGACCGACCGGATGAGTTCCTTCAAGTCAAAAATGTCCTTCCTGATGGGCCTGCAGCACATGACAACAAGATTGCCCCAGGTAATTTTCCTCAGAGCCATGATAGTGTTCTCTGAGTTCTGGACACCAACTGTTTAGCAGTCAGAGGTCAGACTGATCTGAAGAGCCTTACAAAACTGTTCAGACTTAGAAATATTTTATTTAGACCTAGCGTGTCAGTTCAACACAAAGTAGCATATAATTGTAAAGTAGAACAAAAAGATTCATAGTTTTAACAATTTCTTTTTATAAATAAAGTTGTGAAAAGTCATGGATTTGTATTCAAACATCCTGTCTTGCAGTAAAACCATGTGTTACTGCAATTAAGTCTGCTAAGGTGCATTCGCAACAAGTTTGCAAATCTTGATATGGCTGTTTTTTTCCCCATTTTTTATTTAAAGACAACTCAAACTCAGTCAGATTACGTAGAGTCTCGTTGGACATTAGTTTTAAAAAACTGTCTAAAGATACTCATTTGGAATTAGGTTTGGACTTCAACTAGGTTATTCTAAAACATGAATGGCCTTTCTGACTGTGTGTTTAGGAATATTGTTCCCTCCTTCGATGATGCAGTCAGGGTAATTTAGGCTTTCAGTTTTGCATAATATTTTTCATGTTTTCCAAAAAGCTCAGTTGTCTGACCAGATCACTACTATGTAAAATAAAACACTTTGAAAACACAGTTTGTGTTGGAAAATGTGTGCAAGGACACTGTAGTGATCCAAAAAAAATGGTATATGATATGGGCAACCATTTGTAAAGAGAGCAGATCATGGATACTTCACACTGAATGTCACATTGCTTAATCACATACGGCAGTGTTATGATCAGTCATAAAAATAAGAAATCGTCGATAAAACATGCGTCTAGTTCATAGTTTACGGTCAGAGTTTATATCCAAGCATAAATTACAGTTTTAATTGGCCTGTCGTATGTAGGTTGAAGGGTGGGCGCTACATGAAGCCATTCAGGAATATTTCAAGTAAAAGGCGTCGCAATGGGGCAGCGCCAATATGCAGGGATTTTCACCTTTTCATTTGTCTGTGGACATTGTGATCACATGCAGGGGGCCTGAATAAATTTGAATAACTGTTGTGCAAATAAGCCTTAGGATTCATATAACACTAATATTGATCGCCACACAAGCACCGCTGCTGAGAATCAACGAGAAAGTGGAACAGAGAGAGTAATTATTTTCACTGTCTCATTTCCCTGGAGAGTGGGGGTAATTGACTGTACCAAAAGATGAATGTAATTAATTTCATTGGGTTTTAACAGCGAACAGTCGACTGGAATAACGTCCCCTTGCATCTTAACACTATAGACCTGCTACATTTATATATGCCAGGATGTGCAATGTTGGAGCTCCCAGAGAATGTTTATTCCACTTGTCTTTTGGGATGTTTTTATATAAAACACTGTAGTACCATATAATGAGTCACAGCCACCATGTTAGTTTATGGAGTTCATTTAAGGAGTGCAACTTTAGCTGTGTTTGCTTGGGGAAGGTATTGATTGTGTAGGTGGGATGGATCTTCTTCTAGGCATTTAGCCAGCTGGCCAGTCAGCGGTTCAGCTGTTTGGCAGGACAAGGTCTCCAGCTTTTACAGGGAGATGAAGGTGGAAAAGAATGAGCATGTCACTTATCTTGTTCTGTTTTACACTTACCTACTTCCTGTTGCCATAATAAAATTACCTACAAATATATACTGTTGATTGGGAAAACATTGTATGTGATATAGCAACATATTTGGGAAGTGGAAGGAAAATTTAAATTATTCCCAATAAAATTCTGAAAATTGTGGAGTCAATAATGTGAAAAAACACCTTTTGCTATGATTACAGTTATAGCTATTTTTGGACTTGTCTTCCTACTGTGCACATCTAGAAACACAAAAATATCTATTGTTGCTGACTATTGTCTGTGCAATATCACTTGATCAAGCCTTTTCTATCATTCCACACTAAAATATAAGCAATAAAGTATGTATGACTCGTACTGATATTGAATTGGGTCAACGTCTGTACTTTCCAGCACTCAAAACTGCGATATCGTTATCGTATCAGAAGTGAAAAAGTTGGGCACCCACAATCGTAACAAAATACATTAAAGTTTGTAGTTTACTAGTGAAATAGTGATGTGATTGTGTTTGCTCTGTATTTAATTTAACCATTTTTCACTTTTGAGAATATTAAAGCATTTTCAACAGCTGTAGTTTTATGAAATCTCTTCTGTTCTTCTTCAAGGTGACGTCATCGTGGACATTAACGGGGCTTGTGTGCTGGGCAAGACTCACGCTGACGTGGTTCAGATGTTTCAGTCCATCCCAATCAACCAGTATGTGGACCTGGTCTTGTGTCGGGGTTACCCTCTGCCAGAGGACTCTAACAGCAGCGAAGATGCATCAGCTTCACTCAACGCCTCAAAAGAAGCTTCCCCTACTCCATCGTCCTCCAATCCCCAGGAGCCCAATTTCACAGTCCCGGATGGAGGACACCTCTCACGCCAGACTGCTGCCGTACCGGCGCTAAGCAACGGCGGACGCCACCATCACCACCCACAGCAACACCAGCAGCTACCGCTCGCCCACAACCAGGAGGGCCCAGACCCCACCCTGTTACAGCCGGAGCTGGTGAGCGTACCATTGGTGAAAGGACCAGGGGGGTTCGGTTTCGCCATTGCAGACTGTCCCTTGGGGCAGAAGGTCAAGATGATCTTGGACGCCCAGTGGTGCCGTGGCTTGCTGAAGGGTGATGTCATCAAGGAGATCAACAGGCAGAACGTCCAAACGCTGAGCCACGCTCAGGTAGTGGACATCCTCAAAGACCTGCCGGTGGGCAGCGAGGTCAACGTGCTGGTGCTTCGAGGAGGTGAGTGGCTGAGACATTTATAAATCTGGCTCAAGTTACGTTTATGTGTATGGCAGGTTTCAGCAACAATGCAGTTCAAAGCGCTTCACTTCATATAAACATCCAGCCTGGCCATTGCTTTTCTGCACATTTCCGCTTGATTCAAATCCATTTCCACATCTCAGTGTAGACTTTCACCCATTGACCTGGATTTCTCCGGTAGAATTTCAACCGGATCAATGAGCGAACAGAAGGAGAAGTTGCGAATGATCACATAAATCTTCTACACTGTTTGTAGTCTGCCAATTGCAGCAGAAAACATGAACAAAGCCATTCAGTCCATGTTGGTCATGCTTCCAAATATTGAATTAACATCAACAGCTATCTTGCTCGGCTCAGCACTTTTCTTTTCTCAGTGGAAGATGGTTGTTTGCAGTGCAGGCAATTTTTGGTAAGCTTCGTAGTGTCAAACCTGTGCGTTACATACACACCACGGACAAACATTAGCGATTGGGCAACATTTAAAACCTCGACAGAGTTCACTCTTCCAGAAAGCAATTGTTTCTCTATAGCGAGAGTCCAGACCCTTTGAATGAAGCAACATGTAGAACAAAGGGCTGGTTTTTGCCTGGCTAAAAAACCTACAGTCAACAATTATGAGATCAGCATCAAATATGTTTATTAATGTTCCACTTACTACAAATCAAAGACGATTCTAAACAGGTGGATTTTTGTCTTTGCTTAGAGGAACTCAGTGTTTTGGCTGTTGAGCAGTTTTCTGGATGTTTGCTCCAGATCTGTGGTGCGGAGCAGCTGAATGCTGTTTCTCAGTGTTTGGTTCTGGTTCTGGGATACAGAGACAAGGTCGATACAAAAAACAACAGATCTAATGTATTTTGGTCCTAAGCCAGTAGACTCAGGTGGTAAGTTGGTAGCACCAGAGCTGTGACACGCTGTGAAATCTTTCCGAATGTTAATCTACAAGCATTATGTTCAGACAGCACACAGGTATCATAGCCTGGAGGCAAGATGACAGTTGTATTCCAATTCTTCTGAAATCCTTTTAATCCCCCTGCAGATTTCTATTCTGCTTTGTGCGTTTGACTCACTTTTTTCTGCCATCAGAAAGAAAAAACAATAAACAAAATTCCCAGACTGCTTTTAAAATGAATTCCCGAGGAGACGCTGACATTATCCTTCCTGTTGTCTGAGATCTGTCAGCTGTAGAGGAGATCAAAGTTCCTGTACTGTGTACAATGTTTTAATTTATAAACGACGGATTGCGTGCTGCCTGTCTTGCTTGAATACACGGACTCTTCCAATGTTTAATAAAGCAATTTCACGCTCTGGTCCACGCCAGCTCTGCATCATCCACTGTGCACCTTCCCAAACAGGGAGGAAGTGGAGCTCGGTCACATGGGTGGGAGCTGCGTTCGGAAGAGATGGCAGCTTCACTCAACCACTTGCTGCCATGAGAGAAAGAAAGAGAGTAGGCAGGAGACTCAGAGCGTGGTGGGTAATCACCGCCTGTCTTCTTGCTTCATGCTTTCCCTGATTTGAAGGGCTTGTTCCTTTTTTTTGCCTTTGCTGCAGTGCAGTATAGCCCAGATTCAGGAGATCAGTGTTGCACCCACATATCAGATGCGCTGAGCCGGGTTCTGTTCTACGCTCCCGGGGGTTTGTCGTGTATCTGCATTAATCACACACGTGCATATCCTGCATGTGTGAGTGTGTGTGTGTATGTGTGTGTGTGTGTGTGTGTCACAGCTTTAGAAAAGCATAGGATCACAGCTTTCTAGAAATCAAAGATGAAATGCTGCTGAGGTTTCTCACAGGACCCCCAAAGGCTTGGATTAGGATTTGTTTCAGTTTCAATCAGCAGTCAGAATTAAAGAAGATGGAAAGTAAATAAGGAAATTGTGAAGATTTTCATACTGAAATGAAGCTACAGTGCCTAAAAGTATTCACACCCTTTCACACAAATGTCAGAGTGTTTCATTGACATTTTATGTGGTAGACCAATACAAAGTAGAGAATTACTCTGGAGTCCAAGAAAAATTACCAAAGATTTTGCTCTATCCTATTTGAGAAACATGCTCAGTCATATTCGACATAGAACGTTTGTGAGCATTTATTTTCAAGTCTTTGAACAGATTTTCACTTGAACTAATGTCTGAGCTTTGACTGGGCCATTCTGATCCAATTGTTGTGGCCGTGTGTTTAGGTCTTCTGTCCTGCTAAAAGGTTGACCTTTGCCCCATTTGCTTATCTTTTGCAGCCTCTTATCTGGTTTTCTGCTCCTGTATTTAACTTCATCAATTTTCTCATTAACTTTAGCAGCTTCTCTGTCCTTGCTGAAGAAAAATGTTTTCTATTTAAACTTTATTCCATGGAAAAACATTTAAACTTTATGTTTTTGATAATATAAATACAGCTCTGGAAACAAATTGAGAGCCCACTGCACTGAACCCCATTGAAAACCTCCTGGTTAACCCACCAAATATTTATTTCTGAACTCTTCCTGAGTTAAAACATTAGTATTGTTGTTTCAAAATTAATATGAACTTGTTTTCTTTGCATTATTTGAGGTATGAAAGCACTGGATTTTTTGTGATTTTAACCATTTCTCATTTTCTTCAAATAAATACAACATTTTTGCTTGGAATTTGGGAGACAGTAGTTCATAGAATAAAAGAACAATGTTCATTTTACTCACACATATACCTATAAAAAGTCAAATCAGAGAAACTAATCATTTTAATTGGTCTCTCCAGAGTTGTATATTATTAATAATATAAACATGCTTTAATAAACATACAATTGTATGTTTTACCACAACACACTGCACATTTTAACAAATTTATTTGTGGCGAAACAAAAATGCAGATGTGCAGCCTGAAGGAAGCAGATGGAGAATTAACATACATTAATTAGCTTATCGAACAAAGGAACAAACGGAGGCGCTGCGGAGGCAGGAAATCCAAATTAGTCCAAGCATGAATCCACACCTGAATAGTTCAAACAAAGTAAATGAACTGGGCGGGAAAAAACAGGCAGGGAAAGCATCTGGTGGACCAAATGGGGGAACAAAGAAGACGGTGGGTAGACTTCCAAGGAAATATTACAATATCTATAAATGGAAACAAATGTGAAGCACCACTGAGAAAAACTACTGATGAAATGCAAACCACAGTCTGGGATGATTTTTTTTTTGTGTGTGGAAAAACTGGACAGCTTCAGCGCCTCTGGGTTGCATTTGCAGCAACAGGTGGCTGGTTTCACCCAGAGAGCTGTGGATGTTTTCCCACGGCTCCAGGTCTTCTTTGGCCCTCCTCTTATAATTACACATCAAACATCAGCCTACTGCCCCCTGGTGGTAATACTACACATTGCTTTCCACACTCCTCCCATTTGAAACTTGAGAGAAGCGGAAAGGAAAGTACTGAAAACATGTCTGGTAAAGGTGAGAACAGAGAAATGGGAGAACCTATCACTAACTTCTCACCGTTTGTCATTGTTGTACATTTCATAATGTGTTAACTATATTGTCTTAAGGATTTAACCTTCACTTTCACCTCTCTGCCAACAGGTCAAACCTCTCCTGTGAAATCATTAAAACCTGTAAGTAAAACATCTTTTAATCTGTTTTCTCATAAAAGATGATGTAATAGAAAACCTTTTTTCTGTTGGATTACAAAATAGAAACCATTACTTTTCTTCTGGTTTGCTTTATCGCTGCCTCCCACAAGCAATGCTGCATTATTCAGGCAACCTGCATTATCCAGGTTGTTATTTCTGGAATTGCGTGTGGGTAAACACACATGCTCCGTGCAAACACCAACTTAACATCATCCTGTGCTTGGGTGTTGTAAGATGATATGCCTCGTTCAACAGCTTGTCACTGTGCTGCTCCTCTGTGCTGCGCTTTGAAAATAGAGAGGAGATGAGGCAGAAACAGGCTTACTCCCTCTGCTTTGTTGGTGAAATGCAGTATCTTTCTGCTCAGATGTGCTATTTGGGGCATTTTTTAAAAAGCTTTTTTGGTAACTAAATGAATCCTAAATGTATCTGCATCCTGGCTGTTTTAGACTTGAACCACGTAGATAAATGATCTGTTATTGCTGTTGTTACTGTATATGTTCCAAGTGATCTAATGGATGTTTCACCCACCTGAGGACTTGCACATCTGCTTACCCTTTCCTCCTGTTGTGTGTGGCAGGAGAGAGCTAGCATGCCCCACGCTACGTCCCAGCACAGCCTCCAGCATCCTCCGCACGCCGTCTCCCACCAACTGCCCCACCCGGCCTCGCAGCCCGTCGTGCAGCTGCAGCAGCGGCAGGAGATGGCGAACAGCACAGAGACCCTCAGTCAGCCGGAGGTTCTCTCCAACGCGCTCCCTGTGTCTACCAACACCCTGCGCTCGTCTTCTCCCAAACCGGACCCGTCTGAGCTCTACCTCAAGTCCAAAGCTATGCTAGACAGCAAGCGTAAGTTGATGGCAGAACTTTTTCAGCTCTACTTGAGCATCTTTCTAATCGGCTTTGGAATATATTTAATTGGTTGGATATGTGAGGTTGATCCAAACCCGCCTGGAAGTTACAAAAGTCTCTCCTGGAGATTTAAAATTGCTTCAATATTCAAGCTTTAGATAAAATGTGCAAATTGAGTATAGCAATCTTCAGCTTTTGTACTTTGACTTGCCAATACCAATTTCACCTTTAAATTGCAAAATAGCAGTTTCCATGTGTATTCCTTAGAGATGGTAGATCCTTAAAGATGGTAGATCCTTGCTTCCACTCTGACATTTCCATAAGGCTGTAAAAATGTCCAAATCCAGCAGGATCCACAATAAACATGACCCAAAGCTCAAAAAACGGAAACTGTGTTTTACTCCAAATAACATTCTTGTAATCTGCCTAAAGTTTTAAATTGCTTCTTAGATTTCTATAGTTCATTTTTTGCACATTACAGATTGAAAATAATTAGTTTGAGTCGCACTCTCTCAGAAGTAATGTCAAAAGTGTTGTTGTCAGAGTGACATTGTAGCACTTTGTGTGATGTGACCAAAGTAAGTCCATATCTCTGAGCTCAGTTATGTGACCAGGATGCCACCATTCAGAGGTTTCCAAGCGCTCACCACTGGGAGGAAACCCCAGGGGAAAACAAGATAAACTACATATCCCTTCAAGCACTGGAACCCCCTGGGATTTCTAAGGGAAACCTGGAGAGTGTAGCTTGGAACAGGGATCTTTGCGTTTCCCCCAGGACTTGTTAGCCCCATGATCTGATCTCAGATAAGACGAAGAAGATATATGGATATTCAGTCTGAAATGTAGACTAAAAATTGTACTAATAGATAAACTGTGTGCTATTACATTTGAAAAACAAATATATACATAAACACATTTTCCTGACTTCCTGAAGGTTGATTTTCTTGTAGCTTGATTTCTTGATGCATGTGATTTTTCCAAATGAATCATTTTTGACCCTGGTGAAAACTTTCCATCTCTTCTTATTTCTTTCCTGTCTACAGCACCTAACACCAAGGACCTGGATGTGTTCATCAAACGGAACCAAGAGTCGGGCTTTGGCTTCAGAGTCCTGGGTGGCGAGGGGCCAGATCAACCGGTGAGCTGCACAAATTATGTGGGAGGATTGGAAGTTTCCAAAAACAAAATAGACTATCAGTTAATATAAACTCCTAATAATCTCATCAACCAGTCGATGTGCTCTTTCTAGCGCAGATCATTTTTGATTTCTTTTTCAGGTGTACATCGGCGCCATTGTGCCGCTCGGTGCAGCCGAGAAGGACGGCCGTCTGCGGGCCGGAGATGAGCTGCTGTGTATAGACGGCGTTCCCGTTAAGGGCAAGTCGCACAAACAAGTCCTGGAGCTGATGACCAACGCCGCCCGGAACGGCCAAGTCATGCTGACCGTCCGCCGGAAGCTGACGCACACAGGTAGGTCTGCTGTGTATAATCAGCTCTGCGTTCCTCCCAGGGCAGTCGCAGCACAGTTCCTTCATCTCCTCATTTGCCTCAGATCAGCATGCTGGAGGAAAACCTCCGGGAAAAGGCTTTGATGTGGGATTTGCTCGGTAATCCTTTAAATTTGCTCTGGGTGACTTCTCTGTTGGAAAAAAATTGGAATAAATGAAGTTTGATTAAAACGATGACTTTCTGCTTTGAAGGCATTTTGTCTACCTTTTGAAAGAAGTGCATTTAATTTGATTTCATTAAAGATATTAAAAGTATTTTACTAAAAGGCTGAAATAAGATGGCCGCTTTGTTGCGACATTAAAAAGCTGAGCTGATTTACATCTCAAAGTACTTTCTGAAAGTGTTTCTGCAGCAGCTCATACCTCCTGCTGAAATAAGGCCGGTTTAAACCCGCAAGTAGCCACTTTATCCTTAGCAGGAGCACTTTTTCTAATGACTGTGCAGAAAATAAGCATCTGTTATGAGGACTCTCTGCTTTTATTGCTGGGTTTTGGAAAGATGAATAGTCTGGTTAAAGATCACAAAGCAAGCATTCAACAAAGAGGGACTGAGTTGAATCCTCTTCAGCTATTTCAAATATCTGTGGTCTGTTGTTTTTATTATTTTATTTTTTCCACATTCTTTTTTTCACATATCAGTTTCTTTAGATCTGTTCTCTGCTCAAAGGAAGCAATAAATCTCCTGAGGACCAAAAGCACAAATTTAACACCTACATAAGTTTGTAAAATATACCAATAAATATGATGTTATAAATAGAACTGAATATAAATACTTTTATTCATATTTCTTTTAAAATATATATCAGACGATTAGAAAATAAAATGAGAAAATATATAATTCTGTTTCATTTGACTATTTCACGCTCCTGTGTTGCTGTTTATCAATAATTTATTTTATAGAATGTGTGACCAAACCAATCAAAGTTATTGATTATTTAGAAGACAGTTTTAATTATTTGATGATGATTCCACAACAAAAATTCTGAAACAAATTAAGAAATATCAAAATATAATATGTGATTTAAACACATAATAAAAAAAGAATAGAAATTATTTGGATTTTCTCTCATTTTTATGTACATTTATTTCTTACAACGTTATTTTTTTTTTAAATACCATACAATCAATTAGTCATTTACTGGTGGCCCTGAAGTTCTGTTGATATTTAAACCGGTCTGTACGGACTAGCCTGTATCTGACAAACATTGTCTTGTTTGTGTTTTGTCATTCCTCAGAGGGTGGCGAAGAGGAAGAGAGCGGCCAGCAGCCTCAGCAGGTGGCCTCGGCTCTGGTCAACAGCTCTCCCAAAGCGCCTGGCGTTGAGGCGCCAAACGCCGTCCAGCCTGCTCAGCTCCCCAGACCAGAGAGCTTTGATGTTACCCTGCAGCGGAAAGACAATGAGGGCTTTGGTTTTGTTATCCTCACATCAAAGAACAAACCCCCACCTGGAGGTGTGGAGCAAACACAAACACTTGATTTTTGTTTTCATAGATCACATTTAGAATTGATGCAAATCAACACAGCAGTGGATCAAGAAATGCTTGCTTCAAGTTTTGTATTATAGCAACAGCTTACAACCAGACATCCAATTTAGCCCCATCTTTATAGACTCCAAGTGTTTCAAATCCATTCATTTCAATGTATGTTATTAATAGCTCTGTCAGTGGCTTTGTACAGAAAAGAAGCACAGGCTCAGTGATTTTGTAGTACCATCTCTATGAAATTTATGACTATGCATAATTAATGTTAGCAATATATCAATCAAAAGTGTTGTCTGGAAAAGAGAAACAGCTGGGAATACTTTCTATGGCAAAGAAAAACAAAGGCTGGGCTGAAACAATGAATTGTGATTAATCAATTATTGAATAATCATCAACTAATTTAGTAATTGATTAATCGTTAACCTGAAGTATGCAGACTCAACAAAAGGCAATTTGCTGAAAGAACATCATATTCAGAGCAATAATTAAGGCAAGACTTTACAAAATATTTTAACATTTTGCATTTAAGATGAAAAACCCATCTTTGTTTATAAATATGTTCATTCCAGAACTCTTCTAGGATTACACCTTGCTGGACCTGTTTAAAAATCCTATAAAAAATCTATTACTATCAAATTGTTAATCAGTTAAACCAAAAATAATCACCAAATTATCCCTACACGGCATTAATGTTAAGTAGAAACTGATTAAATTTTCACAAGCTAGAGTAAGAAGTTTTTTTTTGTTTTTGTTTTTTTAGCTGCAGTTGCATTCTTTGCTACAAATACTGAAGGCGTATACAATTGAACATTTGCCTAAAATGCAAATGTTATTGCATTTTAGCCAATCAATTTTTTTATTTTTTTATTTAGAAAAGGAGTTGGTTTTCTGCATCTTTCATTTATAATATCATGTAAAAATGAGTAAGTGATTAAGTGAAAAATCTGCAGAATATGTCAATTTTTTATGATTAATTGACTATCAATCTGAATAACTGATAGAATAACAAATTACTAAAATAGTTATTAGTTGCAGCCCTAATATATGATAATTACTCAGAAATTATTCCATTGGAGAACCAGAAGTAATGGCAGTAGTTGCTCTGTCAGTGGTTCATAAAAGAGAGTTAAACACAGATTCACAGGCATCATTTCCAGAGGATGAAAGAAAAAAGAGATGATGCAAAGTAAATGACAATAAAAGCTGTGTCAGTCACGCATTCCAGGGAAGAAACACAGCTTATCGCCGCAGCATCACTGGGCTTAGCTTCTACTGCAAACGT
The DNA here is from genome assembly GCA_903067075.1 of Micropoecilia bifurca. Classification (NCBI taxonomy): domain Eukaryota; kingdom Metazoa; phylum Chordata; class Actinopteri; order Cyprinodontiformes; family Poeciliidae; genus Micropoecilia; species Micropoecilia bifurca. The sequence continues at coordinate 22,358 of CAEGAF010166364.1, read as the reverse complement.
CATAAAGAATGGTGCATTCAACGAACAGGCTGCCTAATTTGACTCATTCTGAAAGGGACGTGTTTGTGGCTTGATTTCAGTAAACTTCATTCCAATAAACACGGCCTTGTTATTACATCGCTAGAAACACAGCTGACATTATTTGTTTTTTGTGCAACTGTTAAAACACAGAGACAAAATAGTTCTTTATCTTTACTGAAATATCAGACATTGCTATTCTGTGACATATTCTCTTTGGATGTAGAATCATGATGCATGATGCTATTGAAACATACTAAAAGTCAGAGTTTTTCCTTTCACCCTTTTTTTATGGCAGTCATACCACACAAAATCGGTCGTATTATCGAGGGGAGCCCCACAGACCGCATAGGTCTCATGAAGGTGGGGGACCGTATCTCTGCTGTCAACGGCCAGTCCATCATGGAGCTGTCCCACAACGACATCGTTCAGCTCATAAAGGACGCCGGAAACACAGTCACGCTGACTGTCGTGCCTGAAGAAGGTAATCAGGCGTTACTCTGGTTTCTGTCCGGCTAATTAGGAGGGTGTCCCTTCTTCTTTCTTTTGCTGATGGGCTAACGGGACTAGTGATGCTTTCTCCGTTGTTACAGACGGCGCTCCTCTGTCTGGAACAAATTCAGTAAAGCACAGTCCTTCAATCCAACATAGAGCCATGGGCCAACAGCCTTCCAGTCATCCAGACAGGTAGAGTAACACACAGCGATATGCAATAGGTTAAGTCGGCTTGAACAGAAAAATATTTCAAAAATAAGTCGAGACAAAACTGAAAGGATAAAGAAATGCAAAATGTGAATTTTGTTTTATGTTTTCATAATAAAACAGAAGCGTGAGCTTTTATCTGGTTTAATGTCAGACAAGGAAAAAAATGTTATGCTTGTTTTTATGCATCTCATTTCAGGTGTAAATGTATTATTTTGACAGTTTGGTGTTTTATGACCTACATCTTGTTTTAAGCACCTTGGGGCCAATTAAAACAGCTTAACTTCAGTGCAGAAGGTTTTGTAAACTCAAGCTAAGCTGTTGCTTTTAGACATCCAACTAAAGGTTCTACAGAAGCTCCCAAACTTCTGTTAATTTGTTTCCTGCGTTTTGTATCTTTCATATTTTATAGAAATAATCTCTATCACAACATGCCACTGTGTTGAATCAGAGAAACTTGTAAACCCACACCGAGACACGAGACGCTCCACTGCCGCTTCTTCCACTTGAAATCACAAATTACCTCCCAAAGTCACAACGCTCGTCTGTTTCTGCACCACCATGGGGCTCATTATCATCTCCTGTGGTCTGCACACGTCTTGTTGCCAAAGAGCACACAGAATCCCCCAGTGGTCACTCCTTGGACAGAGAGGAAAGCAAAAGGCGAAGGATTAATGAACAGGCTTTCTTTCTCTGTAAACTTTCTTCAAACAAGATTACCTGTGCGCGAATCCTCAATCCCTTTCCAGTGGCTTCATTTGGACTTTGCATTAATGCCTTTTTTAATCACCAGAGCCTGCCTTGGCTCCGGCAGCTCAGCTCGGGCTCAGATATGAGCAGCGGCTGTCGGCTGCGGCTTGGCAGTCTGAAGTGAGCAAACTGCTCGGCGCAGAGAATTTCTCAGCTCTTCAGATGGTGTGTCAGCGCAGCAAAGTTCCCACAAAGGCATTGTAATGAGCTCTTCGAAGCATTAAAGCGCGCCGCTGTTATCTGTCACGGAAATGTAAAAGCAACACAGCTCTTTGAAGGATTTATAGTTCTCAGTACATGCTGTAATGAAAGCAACGGAGAGAGGCTACACTGCTGTAATCACAACATGGAAGTGTGTCGATATTAACACCACTTCTTGTCTTAGTCTAGTCTTCTGTTTTGTGTCTCATTATAACATGTTTGCTGTCTTCTCTGTGGTAGGGCCGCTGAGTCTGAGATGAGGAACTCTCTTCAACCGAACGAGATGGGAGCGGTCGCCACATCTGGACCCAAACCGGTAAAACTAGAGCCAGAATTACACCTATTCAGCTTTTGTTGCAAGGCTCCTGAGGTAACGAAGCTCACTTCCTTGTGTTGGGACTGCAGGGCTGCTTTGTGGTGGAGCTGGAGCGCAGTCAGCGCGGCTTCGGCTTCAGTCTGAGAGGAGGAAAGGAGTACAACATGGGCCTGTACATCCTGCGCCTGGCCGAGGAAGGGCCTGCTCTTAAAGATGGACGGATACATGTGAGTTGGTTTAATAATGTTTCTCTGGCATCCTGATAAATCAGGTGGTACCACAAGCGGATCTTAATAAACAACACACTGATCAGGGTTTCTTTGCATCCTGGAATAGTGTGGAATGTGATTATTGTATTTATGAAGAGAGGAAAATTATCTCTTTAATATCTCTGTATTTCAACACTTGTTTGAGATCCATCTGTCTGTAAATCCATCCATCCATCCATCCATCCATCCATTTGTATATCAATCCATTTATCCATTGTGCTGTTTTCCATGTATCCATCATCCATCCATCCTTCTGTGTATGCATCCATTGACCCATTTTCCATCCATCCATCCATTCATCCATCCACAAGTAAATCCATCTAAATCCATCAAGCCATTTTCCATCCACTATCCATCCATCAATCCATCCATCTATGTATCTATTAATCCATCATAATAAACTTGTGGTCGTAGTGAAAACATGGGAAGTGCTTGTAAACTGAAACTATTGTAATTTCAGGTTGGGGATCAGATCGTGGAGATCAACGGTGAGGCCACACAGGGCATCACACACACTCGGGCCATCGAGCTGATCCAGGCAGGGGGCAACAAGGTCCACCTGCTGCTCCGACCCGGCCAGGGCCTCGTTCCAGATCACAGTGAGTCCCAGCGTCCATCCGCCTGCACACGCGTCAGATCAACAGCATTAACCAGGCATATATTAGAGCGGAAGGAAGCTGCATCCGTATTCACATGCATGAGTTTCAGGCTTCTCTTTAGCCTTTCTCTCTTATCATTCTCATCCACAACTTCTAACTCAGTCTGCCTGTTGTGCTGTTTATCCTCCTTGCTGTCTCCGTGTTTCCTCTCTGGCACGGCCGTCTGTTTCTACCTTTTTATCTCTTCCTCCTTTAGGTTCCAACTCTTCTTCCACCCTGTGCTTCTACATGAAACCAGAACATCACTAAAGGCCTCACTGCTTTTCTCGGTCTGTCTCTAATAAACGTGGTAAAACTTTTTGCCTCTAATTTTCAAGTCACTCAGATTTCAAGTGCTGTCTGTTGTGTACTTTTATGTTAACTGAAATGGGTACAGTGTGGTGCAAAAGTATTGACATCCCTTGTTTCTAAGTGCCAGTGTGATTTTGTGTGATAGGCTAACAAGGAAAAGATGCACAGTTTTTATTATTTCAATGACCTTAAAATCTGAAAAGTGTGGCATGCATATGTATTCACACATATGTCTGGAAGAGTTGCAGAGATCTATTGTGGATCCATTGTCCAATCCAGTGTCCAAGGGAAAAATATATTAAAGTAAAGTTATTAACATGAACAAATGTGAACATGTCAGGAGTTATAAATACATTTGCAAAGCACTATATGTATGACTTGTGAGTCCTGTGGTAAAAACTAACCAGAATGTGTCCACAATGCCTCTTCTATCACATCCTCTTCTATAAAAGAAAAAAAAAACTGTGGAAAAGTTCTTAATCTGTTATTGATCAAAGAGTGACAGGTGATAACAGGATCTGTGCGCATTCACTGGCATCAGCCTTTTAATTTCAAAGACAAGAAGAAGAAATAATTTGTATGAGTTGCTGCTCCGAGAAATCCAAAAAGCTCATTTCAGCGCCTCTAGATCCATCGCTCGACTTTTTTTCTTTCTGTCTTTTGTTCTTCTCTTGAATTTTTCTGCCGCCTGTATCAGCTCGGAGCCACGGCTGTGCGCTTCTTATCAGCTCGGTGGAAAATTGAAACGTCAGTCCTGGGTGAACCCTAGCACCCTTCCAGCTGATGCATATCTGAAGCTAGGCCAATATTTAGATGGAGATTGCAAAGGCTTATTGCAGAAAGTGCGATGCTGCTTCTGTTGCATGATCTTTTTTATTTGGCTTAATTTTTGTTGCCTCTGCAGCACATGAAGAGGTTTTAGTTTTTACATGATGTTTGAATCCCTGCGGCAGCGTCAGAGTGGCTCTCAAATGTTTAGACACCCCTAGCAAAATGCTTACGTTTTTCTATATCCAAAAAGACAATGAAACATTTTCCAGTTTAAATAGTATTTAATTTATTCAGTTCTGCTATATGTGATTGCCTGTTATTGCACAACCTAACGAGTTGTTAAATCAAAAGCAGCACACAGAGTCTTTTAGTAGAACCTTATTAGCTTTCAACATCTTGACTTGGTAATAGTTGACCTCACTATCTTGCAAAAAATCTACCAGATTATGGAGACATCTCTCTTCTAGTGACCCAACAAATTCAGTTCTGGATTTGTCTAGGCCATTCCTAACCTTTTTTTATTCCTCAAGTGAAGCTTTCTCTTATTGATTTGGGTGTTTGTTTGTATTCACTGTGATGTTGAAAAGTAAAATCTTACCTAATATTTAGTTTCCTAAAGGTTTTGGGACAAATCTGTCAAATTCATTTAGTTACATCCAAAGAAAGCAGCAACTACCACCATGTTTCTTCTTATTATTTTTTTTTAATTGTATGGAATAAATGTCACCTTTTAAAGTTGTAAAAAGTTTTAAGATAATTTGAAATGGGTGTCTAAACCACTGACATCCACTGGATGCTTAGCAGAAGAGTTTTTCTAATGTTTTTTTTTTTCCCAGGTACAAAAGACAAAGTAGCCATTCCGACGACAAGCTTTCCCAGACTCTCTGCATCCGATGAACAGTCATCTCCAGCTTCCCCGTCCACAGGATGGTCACCATCTTCCTCCAAAGTATTTGCCCCTGATGAGCCATCAACTGGGGATTACAGAGTGCCTGGTTTCCCCAGTGCTGGACAGGAGCATGGTAGACAAGCTAACCGATCCAGAGGACAGCAGGTCCCTACTAACAACCATAGGCGTTCCACTAGCCCTAGAAAAACTGGGCAGAGCGACTACAAATCTGGCAGTCCCAGGAAGGCAGCAGAAGGTCAAGTGGATAATGTGGAGCATTCCCAGAACCCCCCAAAAACACTGGAAGATGTGAGCAAGGAAATAAAAACTCCTGGGCAGAGAGACCGGTGCTCCTCTAGTCCAAGGAAGGGCTCCAAGAGGGAGCATGATCCTGTCCTGCATTCAAAGAACCCAGAAGACCCTCAGAGCCCCAGACGCCCAGCTGGACAACAGCCGGCTGGGGAAGTGAAAGACTGGAGACATAAGGGGGAGGATGCAACCTATCCACAGGATAGAGGGGCTGCAGAGAGTGGAGACAAAAGCTGGGGGGCCGATGATCATCACAGGAAGGGAAAGAGGGCTCAGAAAGAGGCAGCGGCGCAGAAATCCCACAGGGACAGGGCAGGGTCGGACGCCGATCCGGCCACTGCTGGCCAAAGGGGCAGAAGAGAGAGAGCCGAAAAGGAATATCCAGAGGCCAAGTATCAGGGGCCGGCCGAGCAAGCCAACAGAAGGGACCCCAGAGGTTCTAGCAGTAGCATCCAGGATCCCACCTGCAATGGGACCAGCACCAGCAAGAAGGCCCCCATCACCCCCGGCCCGTGGAAAGTTCCCAGCTCGACCAAGATCCAGTCCCACGTGGACTCCACATATGCAGACATCTGAAATCTCTCCAGGGCTGGATGAAGACGAAGCTCGGCCTGCGAGAACCGAACACGGGTCGGAAAGATCGGATCAAAATATAACCAGCAACATACCTTCTCATTTATACGCCTCGTCGTTTTTTTTTTTTGTTTTTTTCTCACCCAGTTTGCCTCAGACGGTTTGCACCAAGCTGCTGATCTCTGAGTATTTGTACTTGACTCTGCTGCACGGCCACATCAGGTGAGTTGTGAGCAGGGTCCCTGGATGGAAATCTGTCCTGTGCCAATCAGAGACTCCGGTTAAATGGAAGCTGCTCCTGATAGCGCTCACTGTGAATCGGTTTGGACGAGTCCAAATGAAGTGCTCACCCTGTCTATCCGAGCCACATGAAGGAATCTATGGTTTTTTTCTGCGTTTACTTTTGAAGGATTACAAGCATACTCAAGCACTCACAGCTTTTAAACTGAGCAGGATTTATTCACTGTTATAGTCCCAAAAGGGACCTGAGTTTTCTTCAAATGATCTAATTAGACAAACGTTTTTGTTTTGTTTTGTTTTTTTCATTTTGAGAAGCCGATGAAAGCTGTGATTTGTGTAACTGCATCCGAACATGTGAAGTTATAAATCCCATGTTGGTGGGATGACCACTATGAAGCTTTATATGCATCAATGAGCAGACCAGATACTTGTGGTTATAGATCTAATGTTTTTATTTTTTACTTGTGTTGTGAAAATAATGTGAGAATTTAAGGAAACAGGATAGTCTACACATGCGTCCATGTTGAGTGCACTTAGGTCGAACATGTAGATACACATCATTGCTTAAACAAATCCCCATTTTAAAAGCCTCAGACTTTACATGATATTTCACGGCCTGTAAACAGCGTCATCCATCATGTCGTTGACTGTTAGCAGCACTGTGCCGATGTGTTTTATTTATTCCTGTAGGATCTAATGTACTTAATCTGAAAAATGTAATATTTAGCTAAGTGATTACTCAAACATTGAACATATTTAGGATAAATAAATTAGCAGTCATATGACTGATAAAAGTACAAACTTTCCTTTTTTTTAATTTGCATACAATATTTTGATATCTGTATTTGTATTATAGATAGAGGCACAAAAAAACATCCACCCTAGTTCAAATATTTGATATACAATGCCAGATGCATGCATTGGCACTCCTGGTAAAGATGTGCAAAAAGCCATAAAATCTTTGAATATTGTACTGCAGAGGCATCATCTCAGACCAATATTTTTAAAAAATGCATCCATTGTTAAGATAAACATCTTTATGACAATATAAATAATAATGATGTTGTTCTGACCCATAGCATACCCATCCTCCACCCTGCTTAACTGAGTTTTTTTTCATTACATATTTTTATACTTTGTTTTACAGCAAACACACCTACAGTGTTAGCTGCCAAAAAGTTTAACCGTACTCTTATCTGAGCACGAGTTTACTCTGCTGCAGTGCTTCAAGGATAACCTTTACATACCAACTTCATCCTCACGAGTAGGAAATGTGTCTGTCCAAGAAAAAAAGACTGTCTTTATACCACTAGGAAACTAAAAATTGTGAATTGCTAAAACATTTCTATACACACACAACTTAAAAAAATCTCTGCTTACTTTTATATCTAGAGTTATTTTAAAGGTGCTCATAACTATTAAATTAGATTAAATGTTTTTCTTCACAAAATAGATGCACTAAAAATGTACGTTTCCTCGTCAATTTTCTTAAGATTGTCCCGCTGCAATAAAAACAAACTTATTTTAAGGCTTTTTACACATCTTTTACCAACGCTGCCAATCATTGTGACTGGTGCTGTATTTTACTGTAGATTATGCTCAAAGTGTAAATCTTAATATTTATTTCCAACATGGTTGTCAAGGTTGTTTTACATACAAAACCAGACCCTTAAAAGAATCCAACTAATCTTCAGTTTTGACATGAAAGCTGCTTGTTTGTGATTGCAGACACATCTACATAATGTGAAAACGTTTGCTCTGATTCTTTGGTAGTCTGATCAAAATGGGATTCAGTCTGAGGTTAAACTATGTAAAAGTTGCAAAAGCATCGACTACAACAACTGTGCTCCACCAACAATAGAAAAAAATGTAGCGTTTTGCTATTCCTACTGTGGACTAGAGTGACATCTAGTGCTCCAGCCTCTGCTCTGCACAAACAAGTCATAGCTTTAACCCCAACCCTCATCCCCCTGCCTGCATATGAAGACGTAACACATCTGTTTGCCTGTGAGGCCGCTGAATAATTTATTGTCTGTTTTCACGTTGATATGATGGGCTACTGTCACTTTTACTGTTCATATCTTTACCATGTCTGATGCTGTGGCCTTGCATTGCTCCAACATATTTAAAAGTCATAGTTTTGACATCATTGTAGTTGTAAATGTTTATAAATTGTACAGCACCTGTATAAAAAAATGCCTTCATGAAGAAAAAAAAAATCTATGTAAATTGTTCCATTATTTTTTTAAGGGAAATGATAGGAAATGTTATGCAATGGGTGAAAAAATAAATAAATTGATCATGGCATACTGTTCATGCACTGATAAATAAAGGTTTACTGATTAAACATAACAGAGTTCAAGTATTTCATTCTGTCTCATTCCAGGCAATGTTAGTAAAAAAAAAAAGCTTACAGCATACACATCCTGTTAATTTCACAATCTTCAACACCAACAGACATTGTACCCCAGTATACAGAAGATGACGTTTGAGAAGATGGAAGACTTCAGAAAAGGCAGGTATGCTGATGACTAAACAAAACTTTCACATATTTTGAACATTTTCTTACTGACACATTGACTTTCTTTACTAAAATTAACCCATTTTGTGCTCCCTGAAAAAATACAGTAAAATTCTGAAATGTACATTAATTTTCAGTTTGGGGTTACCACAGTTGTGTTATTTTTTAGAATTATTATTGTTTGCTTTTTTGTGTGGGGTGGCAGGAGGGGGTTGTACGTTCTTGACCGTTTATTTAAACCGTATATTAACTTTATTTTAATGTTCTGCTGATAAAATGTCCACTAACGGTTCAGCGTCTTCCGCGTGGAAAGCACGCCCTCTTGTGGGTGTGATAAAATTAACCATGACGTCAGCTGAGCCAGAAGAGTGCGTGCGGAGCCGCACGCAGTCACCTCAAGTTCAACTACAACTTCCAAGAAGCCGTGCGACAAATGCGAACTACAAAAACCACAATGCAACCGCAACGCATGCGCAGCATCGTCAAAAATGTTTAACTCGACTACAAATTGTTCGGATAAGAACTACAAATTGTCGCGGGCACGCGCAGTAGCGGCCTCGAGCCCTTTAAACATACTGTACGTGCAAAGATGGCAGCTCAAGTCGACTTGCTCCATGCGAAAGTGACCGACGAACGGATAAGGGACAGCTATGACAGATTCATCAAAGAGAAGAAGAAGAAGAAGAAGAAAAGGGATTTGTCGCCGTCAGCCGACAAAAGAGAAAGATTTGAGAAAGAGGCGAAAAAGGTGAAGCTCCATCATCATCACCACCACAACAACCAGCAGCAGCAGCAGCAGCACGCCGAGAACCGGGGCCACCAACCGCATCAGCTGCAGCAGCAGCAGAACCCCAAAGCCCAGACCTTCAGCACGGATAAACACCTTCTCCACATCCACCACCACCACCACCACGGCCTCACCAACGGCACCAAGAAGAGCCTGCAGCCCGCTTTCCCGGCTCAGAAGCGAGCGGTGCCCCCTCAGCCACCTGCGCTCTTCGCTTTCACGCCCCTCAAGGTGGTGAAGGCCCAGCCGCTGGAGCTCAAAGACAAGCCCCGGGAGAAGGAGCACAAGCTGAAGCTGAAGAAGGAAAACTCTGAGGCCAACGTGAAGCTTCCCGAACTGAAGAAGAAAAAAGGTGAGGCTGTTATTTGAGAGTGTTTTAACGGCTACGAGCCGTTTGAAACGGACACCAGACCAGCGGCATCACTTGTGTCAAACAGTAGCTTGTAACGGTTAGATTTAGTTAGCTTAGTTTATACTATATAGCCAGTTCAGTAGTGTTTACGTCTGAGTTGACTGCTTAAAATTAGCCTTTCTTTTCAGTTAGTTTTAAATTAGTAATTTTAATTAGGGCTGTAGTGATACAATAATCTCACGATACGACACAATACACGACATTCTGCCCACGATATGATATATATTGCGATACAATTCAATACACTTTTTCGATTTTCTGAAAGATTTTAGAGGGACAGAGTGATTTTAGTGATAGTTTGTGTCTGTTATAAAGTTGGATTGAATTAGTTTAACTGAAAACTGATTAAAAGCACCAACTACACAATACCTGCTCTGGTTGGACACAGACTGAAAGTGGACAGCTGGACAAAATGAATCAAAGAAGTGGTGAGAAAACATGTTTCTTTTAATTGAAACAGTACAAACTGTAGCTTACATGCATTTGTAAAGTAAATAAAATGCACCAAGTAAGTTGCTCTGAATAGTTTGATACCTTTTTAACCTTGACACTTAGCATCTGAAGGAATCACTCTAAGCCTGATGACCTGGTGCGAAGCAAGCAATGAGTGAGAAAGGCGACAGTTGGATGTTACGATACTTGCAGATGAATATAAATGTTTTTCTAGGAAAAAAAATATCGATATATCGCAATATTGATATTATTATACAGCCCTAATTTTAATTTAACTTTAATCCCTCATTTACCTCTATTTGCTGTATATAAGTACCATTATTTTGTTCTTTTCATGTTATTATAAATTATATACATATATTGTTTGAATTTTTATTTAACTTATTTATTCACCTTTTATATTAGGTTTAATTATTATTTTATTTATTTTTCCATTGTCTGTCCTTTGTATTTAAATAATTTTCATTTTGTAGTTTTTCTTTAGTAAGAATGTACATTATATTTTCTCTACTTTAATAAATTGACAGATTTGGATATTTTGAGGCTTTCTAACCACTTTTGAATATGTCTTTACCTGTTTGGTTTTTAACAGGTTTTCAGGCTCATGTAACTGTTTATATAGCATAAATTTGCAGAAAAAGTGCTACACTAATAAAGTTTTTTTGAGTTATTGATTGATAGACTTTGATTTTGTATTTAAAATGGCAGAAATGCATATTGTGTTTGTGTAGTTCCATCTAGTCTTTACAAACATTTATACTTTATTCTAACCTCAGAATTACAAATGCTTTGTAAAACATTGCTTAGAACAAGACATCCTGTTGTAAGGTAGTAGAGGTGCTATATACCAGGAAAATATGACATTGAGAGATTGAAGTTGATTATTGTCTTGGAGATACTGATTGCAAATAAACCCAATTTATTTCTCAGCAACACAAACAGTTCTCTCCATTTTTCTGATTTTCCCTGACTTTTTTAACTGTGTATTTTCAGAGTTGATGCCCAACAATGAAAATGGAAAGTCTCTAACGCTAGAGGAATATCTTTTGAAGAAGAAGAAGAAAAAGAAGAAGCATCGTGACGATGACCAGGGTACCAAGAAGGTCCGACATCTGCACACCAAAGCGGTTCAGACTGTATGCACTGGGTTAGGGACTGACCTCACAGTCCCTGTTAACCCTGAAGCTCCGCTGCCCGGCGTGATAAAGCAAGAAAGCACTCGACTTCCTGACAGAGAACCTGTCGACAACTGTCCACCTTACCTCCAAGCGCTCAAAAGGGGCCACATACCTTTCCTCTCGCATCAGGACCACTACATCCGCAGCTCCTGCCTCCAGACCGGTACCAGATACGGACACTTTATTCACGAGGAGAAGCAGCCCAACGGAGGTGGATTTGTGCTGCACGCTTACGCCGATGAGTTGGCGTGCCTCAGTCCAGCTGAGATGGAGGGATTCGCCCGGGAGTTCCTGGAGCTGACCTTTGCTGAGAAGCCCAAAGGGGCAGCGGTCTACGCCTTGACTGTGATCCACGGCGCGGCTTCGTACCTGCCTGACTTCTTGGACTACTTCGCCTTCAACTTCCCCAACACGCATGTCAAAATGGAAATACTGGGCAAGAAAGACATTGAGACCACCACTATAAGCAACTTCCATTCTCAGGTACGTAGAGGAGGTGGGGGGGGGAGGAAGGCAATGTTCTTGATACAGCATGGCTTCAAATTTCCACAACCCAACAGTCCTAGTGCTCAGTAGGCTGTGCTGTTGTGGATTGTCTGAGGCATTCACTTGAAAAGCGCCATAACAAAGCCTCAGGATGTCCACCGATCTTTAAAAAAGTCTTTAATTTATGTATCTAAAATCAAGGCCTCAAAATGTCTTAAATTGGTGTTTAAAGTTGGTCTTCAATATGCTAGTTGCAGGTCTTAAATTTTGTCTTGACAGGACGAATTACTTGGACGACAGAGTGTTAGGGTAATACTAAGAAAACCTTTTTAAAAATTATAAGAAAAAGTCATAATATTACAAGAATAAAGTCAAAATAACACAAGAATAAAGTTGTAATGACATAATAAAGTCATCTTAAGAAAATAAATTTGAGACTAAAGTCAACGTAATATTACCAGAATAAAGTGGTAATGTTATGACTTTATTTTTGTAATTTTATTTATACTTTTATTTGTCTTGCCATTACTCCAATATTCCATACTTTGTACATTTCTTTCGACATTTAGTTATTAAATTCCATTCACAGCTGTCTTAAAAAGGTCTTTAAAAGTCTTAAATTCAAGTTGGTAAAACCGGCAGAAACCTCAGTCTGTTTGTCCTGTTCAAAAAAACGCTACTTGAAAAATTTGAATTCTGGCAACTTTTATTTGGAAGTAACTTCTGCTCCGGTTCTGACCAGTTTTATTACTCTTATTTTATGAAAAAAAAAATACATGTCACCTGTCATTTAGATAAAAACAAAACAATTTAGCTTTTCTGTTTAGAGCAATCTGCCACTGGATATTCATACTTACGGTTTGTACTTGTCAGAGAAATAGAGATTTATCTGCTCTGAAAAATTAGATTTTCTGGTCCCCAAATCTGTGGATGTTTTTTCTCTTTGAAGAGAGGAAGTAGGAAGGTTGGCTGGGGATGTTGACTGGAGGACACAGAGCAGCAGGTCCTTTCCCCTTCATGTAGGGAACATTTGATCATTTCATCCACTGGAAAGTCCTCTGTCTATGGCTGATGACGATTGAGTCTCATTGTGTAATATCTACCTCTATGCTGTGACTGCTGTGCATGGAAAACATATGTCAGCAGGTACCAGTTTACACACTAGGTATATCTCAATGACTATTAGACATTAAAGATTAAAATACAATTTTAAATGTGGCTGGGAAGTAATGCATTACTGGAAAAAATATGTGAAACTTCTAGATCAATTAAAAATTGTGAAAGTCAACAGAATAGTAAATTTGTATGGATAAAGGTAAAAAAATATAATGCTAAAGCTGGAGTGTTTTTCAACATTGTCGCTCTGATACAGGAAAAGAGCCCAGAGGCCCCACTTAACTTTGGAAAATATCCAGATGCATTTCACTCTCTGAGAATTTCTGGTATTTTGTTGTAAATGTCTGACTTTAAAACCTCAGAAAAACTCCGAGTTTTTTTTTTTCATTGAAAATTTGTGACTTCACAATGTCAGAAAACAGCTTAGTTTTAACATCGTACATTGTTGGCTTTCATCTTTCTTTTTCCACATCTGAGAAAGTTCTTTTTTTGTTGTTGTTTTTAGAAAATATGTGAAATTAATCTAGAAATATTGAGGCTTTTTTTTTGGTAGAAATGTATTTCTTTGTGGCCACATTTGAATGTTTTTTATTAATCTACAATGGCAACAATTATCCGCTGTACTTGCTCAGCACTCAGAGTTCAGCATGCAACATTTTATCTGTAGCTATACACACTTTTAACAACAACCTGGAGCTCATGTGCAAATAACCAAATGGGTTAATAGGATTCACACACTGTGCTGTACAACATTACTGGTGTGTAAATGTGGGCGTATCAGAAATTCATTAGCAGTAATGTGGATTTCTGAAGGGTTTTACAGCAGAACTTGTCATTTGTGGCATTGTGACAGTTTCTGTTCTGCTAAAAAGAAAAGACAGTGAAGTCTGGCTGCTTTTATTCATTCTCATACCATCTGCTTGATGGAACAGATGTGTTTTTATTATATATTCAGTGGTAAAACTGTAATTATCAAGAGAAAACTCAAGTTGGTAATAATGGTTGCTGTATTGTCATTCTAGGATGTAGTGCAAATGTGTTAAACAAAAAAAAGGAAAAGGAAAAAAGTGCAATAGATCTTAAAAAATGTATTGCATTTATCATTCCAATTGATGAATTATTATTTTAGCTTACAGATAATCAGCTTGTTACACTTAAAGGTTGCTTTACTTTTTTCCCCAGGTGAGCCGGACGTATTGCTCCGGAACGTACCGAGCCGGACCCATGAGGCAGATCAGCCTGGTCGGCGCCGTGGACGAAGAAGTCGGAGATTATTTCCCAGAGTTCCTGGACATGCTGGAAGAGTCGCCGTTTCTCAAGGTGGGAGAGAGATTTATCTTTCTGCTCTTGTGTTTGTAGCACAGCAGCTTTATCACTTAAACACAAGAGCGTATTAGTATTTTAGAGAAAGGCAGGCAAAAAAAACAAGTATGGAATCTCTTGTTTGTAGTGTCAAAATAACATCTTATTTTTAAGACAAAGAGGAGGAAAAGCTATTTAGCTAAATTATTTATATTTATCTCATCTTGATTTTTTGCTTCAACGTACACATATTAAGAAAATGCAGATATCCTAGGTGTCATTGGCAGCTGGAAGATATGCAGAAACAGAGATGAAAGTGCTTCAATGTAATTTTAAAAAATGAAGACAAAAAAGCCCCAAAGGCTTCACTATATGCATATGAGTTTCATTCTACAAAAATATGAACAAGAGGAAAAAAATGTCTGCAACAGCCCAAACTGCCAGAAGGGGGAGACATTCTACATTTTAAATGTCATATAACTGCCTCCTGTTTTCTAATCATGTTAGATTAAAAAATGTTCATCATTCTGTGGTCGGTATAAACTACGAATCATATGTTGACTCACAGAAAATTCCCTATATAACAAGAAATGTTATTCAAAATGTATTTTTGATGCTGTCATTTTCACTAAATTCATTGTATGTTGGGCTCAGGTTAGTTATGAAACAAATGTCATTAGATTTAGAATATTGTTTCAGTATTCTGGCATATATTGTCTTGCAGTTGCAGAAATTGCCTTGAATCATGGCCTTTTAAATGCATTGTCTGTATCTGTGAATGCAGAGGACCCTGCCTTGGGGAACCCTCTCCAGTCTGAAGCTGGACTGTCGCTCTCAGAGTGACGACGGACCCATCATGTGGGTCCGACCGGGAGAGCAAATGGTTCCAACGGCTGATATGCCCAAGTCTCCATTTAAGCGTCGCAGGTAAGAGCTTGTTCAAGAAAGCTAACTAAAAAGAAACACGGCTGCTCATCTGCTGCTTTTCTATTTCATTTATTTTAGATCTATGAATGAAATAAAAAACCTGCACTACCTACCGAGGGCCAGTGAACCCAGAGAGGTTCTGTTCGAAGACCGGACTAAGGCCCATGCTGATCATGTAGGTCAGAGTTTCGACTGGCAGAGCACAGCTGCTGTGGGGGTCCTGAAGGCTGTGCACTTTGGAGAAGGGTGCGTTTCCTTGAGCATAATCAGATTTACCTCACCGTTGTTTGCTACGCTGCAAAAACACTTCATTTTAACTCATTTTTGTACAGTTTTTTGTACAAATAATTTGTACAAAAATATTAAAGCAAACCTAACTTGCAAGTAACTTGTCAGCAAGATATATGAGCTTGTTTTCAGTAAATGCTTTCTTAATATTGGTTTTCAAAATAGTACTAGCTCTACTGGCAGATTTCTTTACCTATAACATGGGAAATTGTTATAAGTGAAATAATCTGCCAGTGTAGTGTAGCTATTATTTTTTTTATATTTTTTAAGAATACAAGTTCATTCTAAACTTTTCTTGCTGAAAAGTTACTTGTAAATTCCTTCTGTCTTATTTCAAGTGTACCAAGTTATTTTCACTTCAAGCTAGCCAAAAATACTTGGCAAGATTTGATGTTACTGCAGTGTAGCTGATTTCCCAGACCACAATAGAAGAAGGTTATTTACTTGTTTAATTTTAATGGGATCTCTTAAAGGGACAGCCGCCCTCGGATTACCAAGGATGTGGTGTGTTTTGATGCTGGGGATTTTAACGAGGTTGTCCAGAGGTTGCAGCTGGACCTTTATGAGCCCCCAGTTTCTCAGGTAAATTCAGATTCCAGTTAAAAATAATGCCATTTTGTTCAGTTTTTTTTCACATATGTTTAATAACGTGTGTCTTGGTGAAGTGTGTCCAGTGGGTGGATGACGCCAAGCTGAATCAGCTGAGGAGGGAAGGCATCCGCTACATCCGCGCGCAGCTCTGCCACAACGACATTTACTTCATCCCCAGGAACGTCATCCACCAGTTCAAGACGGTGTCGGCCGTCTGCAGCCTGGCCTGGCACATCCGCCTCAAGCAGTACCACTCGGCCCAAGA
The DNA here is from genome assembly GCA_903067075.1 of Micropoecilia bifurca. Classification (NCBI taxonomy): domain Eukaryota; kingdom Metazoa; phylum Chordata; class Actinopteri; order Cyprinodontiformes; family Poeciliidae; genus Micropoecilia; species Micropoecilia bifurca. The sequence goes on along the minus strand of CAEGAF010166364.1, from coordinate 6,044 downwards.
CCCGGGCGCCACGGAGGAGCAGCAGCAGCAGCAGCAGCAGCAGCAGCAGCCCAAAGATCTCAGCCCCACATCAGGCCGAGTCTCCTTCTGCTCCCCCGCCAGACCGGACTCCACCCTCACCCCGTGCTCACGGCGCCGGCCGGACAGCGTCCACGGCGGGGTGGCCAAAACCGAGGAGCCCGAGTTCCAGAGGCCGGCCACGCCGTCGAAGGAGCCTCAGCCGGCCCCCCCTCAGCCCACCAAGTCCGCTCACCTCCAACACCTCTACCCCGCCGCCGTCCACTCCGGCTGCACGCCCTCGAAGGAGCCGTCGCTGCCAAAGGCTAACGGCCGCAGCACCGAGGTCCCCAAATGATCCCGGTCGGCCCGTCGTCCTTCCAGCTACAGCAGGAAGTATTTAACATTTTGAGACTAAATCTGACTTCTGAGTCAATCAGGAAGCTTTTAAATTATTCCTCTTTTTTATCTCACAATAATGGTGTGTTTTTGTCTTCTTTTTTTTAACCTACTGTAATGTTATTGTTTAATGGGACAGAATAATATATATATATATATATTTAGTTATCGGATGTAAAGAATCGTATTATTTTTAAACTGATATTGTAAATCGTCACACATGCTGTGTGAAAGAAGCTTTTTTTTCCTTTTAATTTCACGGTGATGTTGTTTCTCAGAAACCAATTCACCCATTAACCTGGATGTGTTCTTTATAATTAACAGACTTTCTTCAGCTGCATGAACCTGCCATGTTATCATGTATTGTTATCCGAATGATTTGGAGACATGGGCAGCTGTGTGCAGTGAGCTCAGCGCAGATGGAGCAGGGTGTTAATTTGGTTTGGTTGGGGTCACTTTATGTCAAAGTGAGATTGAAAATCCCCCAGAAACTGGATGTCCACTCTTCAGAGAATCCAGTAATATTTAAAGCACTCTCCTTCCTCCAGGTACAAAACTTCAGTGGTCTGACTGTTGTAACTAATTATCAGGGTGGCAGCATATCTGGGAACTGGTAGCAAATCCATGGTGTGAGAGTCAACTTCACATCATGGCCCTCGCTGGTGTGCTTGGTCACCGGACCAAGAATTTGTAGCAGGACTGACCACAAGCCAGCCTAACCCTGTCCACACTGAGCAGGCATTACACAGATTAATGTCTGTGTAATGCAGATATGTGCTTGGCATTCTGACGCCACTCCGGCTTCCACAACAAAAAGGATCTCACCACAGGCAACTTACAGTATACCATGTTCTTCACACTGAGACATGAAACGTAATGATTAGTCTGTGTCCATGTAAAGATTAGTATGAGCAAAGCTTCAAAGAAGTGTCCACACCTCCAAATTGCACGTGTTGCCGTGCGCCTGTGGGAAGATTAAGGTTTTCTGTTGTCTGCAATTCAATATTTTTGAGAGAAGAGGAAGCGCCAAAAATGTCTCATTACGTTCATGAATGCATTTCTTTGTTGCGACTCAGAAAGGAGGAAGTGTTGACCCCCAGGTATGATCCTCCACAGCAGGGCTGTAACATGGTAGAGGACGTGCAGGATTCTCAAGTTTTAAAATGAAGTTCCACATTTTCTGATTTGATACGTTTAGGCGAGTATCCAGTCTGCAGTAGGGTGACTCCAGTCGCTTGCCTTTAAACTGAAATGACTTTTTCTGAGATCCCGAAGGCCGTCGTCTGAAGCCGCTATGAAGAGGATTAATTCCCCCCTTTAAAAGCATCATGCAATTATGTTAGTAAACTTAAAGCACTTAAATAATTTTTAAGTGCTTTAAAAATTAGAAAATTTGTTTTCTATGTGAACTTGTTTGATTGTTTGTACCTTTTTTTTATATATATTTATTTTCTGCAGATTCTGCTTTCTGATCTCGAGCATCTTAATCACAAAGGAACTGCAAAAGTTGCACTTGGCAATAATAGTCGGTCGTTTTTCTTTTTTTTTAGAATGAAAATGGAGCGTAACATGTCGTTGTGATAGCTGAGATGATGTGACTGTTGTGGTTTTATTGTTTTTTTTTTCATCAAAATCCTTCATAAGGTGATGATGTTGGGTAGATTTAGAAAGAATGTATAGGATGAAGGCTAGAAATGATGCTCCAAAGCGTCCAGAGATTCAGGCCTTCAGTTTCTTGTTTTCAGAATGAAGATTAGAAGGAAGGAAGTGACGTTGTGCTGCCTAGTGCCTTTTGCATGATTAGCCGAACTTAACACTGAAGGCTTCTATTTTTTCGATGACTTAAATGGGAAATAAGTACCTGGTAGCAAATACTTTACATGTAATAGTTTGACTTTCATAAATCACAGAATAGATTTTTTGCTATGTTATTATGGCTTCCATATTGTCTTGACTTATTGTAGCTCTTCTTTCTTGAAGATTTTTAGATTTAGGGGGTTTTTTTCCACAACTTGTTGGCATCATAAATCACAGACAGAAAGATACAGGAATCATACATTGTTCACCATTGTAAAATAATCCAATAATTTGAATGTAAGACATATTTTTTAATAAATAAATGTTCAGTTGCAGCATATCCATATGCACGACATTCAATATATATCAGGATATCCGTTTCACCATATCGCTTTTAAATAAGATGGCAAAGAAGCAGACAACGATGCGAAGTCCGCTCTGTTTGAAAGACAGTGTCGCGCTCGTGAGGATTCGTTCTACCCGTTTTCTTGTTTCACGCTGAAAGCAAACATGCGATCACAATCATGCACATTTAAATTTAGTCCTAACACACGACGCAACAGCTTTGCCTTGAGCACAAAATAAAACAAGTCTTACAGAAACTCATTCCAAGCGGTTTCTCATATGGGAATATTTAAAGTCCCACTTGAGTCGATGTTGCTTTTAGTTTTATAGAAGGCACTGGTCAGCAGTTAAACATTTGCTTTACTTTATAATAAATTGCACAAAGACTGGGCTCTTCCTGATGGGAGGTGCAGCTGCACAGAAACTCCTGTTTCGACTTTTCTTTGCTCTTCTTCTGCTGTGTCGGATGTTTTCTTGACAAATTTGTAATAAATCTCCTTCTGTCCCAAAGTAAGTGAGTAGTGCAGTGTATCATTTTGAGGCCAAGTCTCTTCAGATCCAGGTCTCCGGATAGCTCCGAGGACCTTTTGGCTTTCCAAAACGGTTCCCAAATCCTGTGGAATGGAAAAGATTATGTCAGAAATTAGATTTGTGATGGTTTGGATTTATCACGGTCTAAAAGTATTTTTAATCCATTAGCTGTTGTTTATGGTTTGCCTCTTCACAGATCCAAACTCTAATGTATTTTAATACAAATACAAAGAGTACTTTATTAAACCAAAGGAGTATGAAGTAGTAAATACGGCAGAGAAAGTGGGGGAAATGTCATGTGGTCAACAAACAAAGATAAACTATTGCATAATTGTGAAGAGGAAGGGGGAGCAACTACTGACTTCACATATGTGCATCAATTTTAATTCTTCCCACAAATTCTCGATTTTTTTTGGTCTGGACTTTGACTGGGCTACTTTAAGCAATGAATGTGCTGTATTCATGCATTGATACATTCAACCTTTAATCGGTAAACTATTAAGAACAAGTTGTTATTTACAGTGACAGCCTGACAAGGATGGGAATTAAATAGTGTGGACAAACATTAGCTTAAAAAAAAAGCAAATGAGGCGGATTAGCAGTGCTGGCCATCAAATGATGGTTTCATCCAGGGCATGTTATTTTTTGAACATGTCATGATGATCATGAGATTGTTATACAGCAACAATCTTCAGTCAGAAGCTTCTTTGCGAGACCAACTGCTACTGGACATCCTTCCGGCCCATCATCCACGGCGACTCTTTGAAGACACTTGGATGACGTCAGTTAGAATGAGATTTAATTTCCCTTTGGGACTATTAAAAAGGTGGTGTCAGTGTGCTGTGGTGGCGCAGGGTTTAAGCACAACCCACATATGGAGGCCTTAGTCCTCAACATGGCCGTCATAGGTTTGATTCCCGACCTGGTGACCTTTGCCGCATGTCTTTCCCTTCTCTCATTTCCCACTTTCCTGTCAGTTAACTATCAAATAAAGGCCAGTAGAGTCAATAAAGCCTTTGAAAAAATAAAATGATGGTGTCCTTAAAATGCATGTATCTAAGATAAAGGCCTTTAAATTTATTACTTTTTAAATTAATCACATTTCATAAATTTTGTTGTGGCTGAACTATTTAATCATGTATATTGGGTTTTTTTGGTTTGATTTACACAGGACTTTTCTGTCATCTGCAGACATCCTCATTGCGTTCTGTGGCTTGAGGCGGTTGCGGCTACCGCTAACTAGCTGCTAAAATACCCTAGCTAGCTAGTAAAGGTTTAAGATTTTTTTTTTATGTTCATCATGGATAAGTGCAGATTTATTGCCAGTTGGCTGGATGGTGTTCATCTAAACTATTTGCTCACTTCTTTTGCCAAACCATACAATTTTCTTTTGTGCATTTTTTATTATTTAGGTCTTAAATTCCATTCGTAATGAAATTTTAAATCTGAGTTGTTCAAACCTGCAGAAACCCTGAAAAATATTAATGAGTAGAATTGAATGGCCTCAGCATGATTCTGCCACCACCATGCTTCAGCATGGAGAAGGTGCGTTCAGGTTGTTTGCTTATCCTTTCAAATAGCTTTTTCAGTTGGAGACCAAATAGTCTGATCTGTCAGGAGCTCCTTCCTCCAGTGACCTGAATATAATTTGCACAGGTGAACTCTACTTATTGCCAGAGGCAGTGTCTGCATTGGATTTTATTTAGTGGTATAAACTGGCATATTGACTTACCGAATTTAAACACAGTGAATGAGCTACTATGTGAGGTGGCTGTAGCTCCAGGCTGAGTCGGAGGCGGTGGAGGGGCTGTTTTAGCTAGAATTAAAAGTTTTCACACAGTTATGAGAGAAATTATTAGTTTTATTAACGACGTGACGTACAGAGTAACAGTACTTACGTTTTGGTTTATGCCTAAAAAGTTTCAGGCTCTAAATAAAGAAAAGAAAATTATTGATCTAGGCTTTATATTATCCATAGCTTATAACGTTGCTCTTCTTGTCTTACCTTTGTTCTCAACATGCTCTTTTCACTGCTTTTGTCTGCTTTGCTTCCTGATCTGTCACTGTTTGGGGTGGGCCTGTGGTTTATATTCTGTTGTTCCACTTGCGCTGATGAACATAGAAACGGAAAGGAGATGAGGCATATTTTTGCCCAGATGTTGACATTTCACTTGGCGCGATGCTCCCCCCTTCGTGTCTGTGCAAAGAAAACCTCATCCGAATTCTTAAAAGGAATCTCAGTTTCCTTCGATGTGCAGCATCTTGTGGCTGATCTGCTTTTCTTGATATGCCTGAGGATTCTCTGTCATTTTGATGAGTGCTTGTATGCTTATTAATAGACTGTGTGAGAAAGGCTACTGTGTAGTGTGCTTCAAACTGACTCACCACTTCCTCCTTCAGCTGCGACCACAGGAAGAGGAGTGAGCTCCGGAAATGCGCTGAGGGGCTCTGCAGTATGAACACAATGATTAATAAAAACATCCCCTGTTGAAACACATTTATTTCCACGAATAATAATAATAATCAGCATGCAGAACATTCAACCAGTCAAGCTTTAAATCACTTCATAGCTCCTTGTGATAGTGACATTTATTTTGCTCTCTGCCAGCCTCCAGGGTTGTACTAACAAAAAGATTAAGTTTCTTTCTTGTGCATGAAATTTGACTAATTCATTAAATTATGGTGTATTGTAAGTATGCATATATCTATATTTAAGATATACACAGTAAAAATGCCAGTGTTGAATTAACACCCAAAAGTGTCTTTATGTGTCCAAGTCAGCTGGTGTTAAATTCAACAATACAGAGAGTCACATTAACATTTACAACGGTGCTGGTGTTAAAATATATTAAAAGTAACACCAGTGTAGTGTTGATCACAAAACATAATGTGATGTTGAAAAAGTAAATAATTGACCCACAAGGTGTCAATATCAATCAAATCCAGTGGAAAATATTCAAAACAATACACAGAAA
>CAEGAF010166359.1:0-35122 GCA_903067075.1 Micropoecilia bifurca | reverse complement strand
GCTACCAGCAGTGCAGAGCTTGCTCAGGAATGGCAGCAGGCAGGTGTGAGTGCATCTGCAGGCACTGTGAGGCGGAGCCTCTTGAAGCAAGACCTGGTCTCAAGGAGGGCAGCAAAGAATCCACTTCTCTCTGGGAAAAACATCAGGGACAGACTGATATTCTGCAAAAGGGACAGGGAGGGGACTGCTGAGGACTGGGGTAAAGTCATTTTCTCTGATGAATCCCCTTTCCGATTGATTGGGACATCTGGAAAACAGCTTGTTGGGAGAAGATGAGGTGAGCGCTACCACCAGTCTTGTCTCACGCCAACTGTAAAGCATCCTGAAACCATTCATGTGTGGAGTTGCTTCTCAGCCAAGGGAGTCGGCTCTCTCACAGTCTTGCCTAAAAACAGAATGGTACCAGAATGTCCTCCGAGAGCAGTTTGGTGATGAACAATGCCTTTTCCAGCATGATGGAGCACCTTGCCACAAAGCAAAGGTGACGACTAACTGGCTCAGGGATCAAAACATAGAGATTTTGGGTCCATGGCCTGAAAACTCCCCAGATCTTAATCCCATTGAAAACCTTTGGTCAATCATCAAGAGATGGGTGGACAAACAAAAACCCATGAATTCTGACAAAATGCAAGCATTGATTGTGCAAGAATGGCCTGAATCAGTCAGGATTTGGTCCAGAAGTTGATTGAGAGCAGGCCAGGGAGAATTGCAGAGGTCCTGAACAAGAGGGGTCAACACTGCAAATATTGACTTGCTGCATTAACTCATTCTGTCAATAAAAGCTTTAATATAATTCATGATGATGATAATATGATTGCAATTGTATTTCTGTATGTGATGAAAACATCTGACATACACACATGAAAACCAGAGGGCAGCAGATCATATGAAAATATAATATTTGTGTCATTCTCAAAACTTTTGGCTTTGACTGTATAGTCAGCATACCATTGGTACTTCACAGTGCCTGTGTACCCTTTACAATGTTTTAATGTTTTAACACTTTTTAATACACCACAGAAGACATTTCCTGTGTTTAGAAAGAGAATTAGATTCTGGATTACTTTCAACACAAGTTCAACTAAGAAGTTAAACAGAACAAAATAGTTTTCTTTTGTTATTGCTTACAAGAGGTGACAGATATGCCACTTATGATGAATGCCAATGTCTTCATGAGCATGATAAATGAAACGTACAAAACGCATATTGATGCTGGAGCTGAAACCTCCACCAATAATGGAATGTATGAGGGGAAAAAACACAAAGAAAACCATTTAAAGAAACTATTTGCTAAACAATGTAGTTCATCAAAGCTAGAATGAATTTAGTTTTCATGGTAATGAATCGATGAGTCACTATAACTGCCGATTATATAACATAATGTTCCTACATTAAAGTGGTTATGGTTTGGATTTTATCAAGGAGGAACATATATCAAAGAATCATTTCAAAGCATACATGCTTCAGTTCCCCCTGCTGTGAGTACAGCTTTTCATTACTGCACTGCAAAGAAATGAGTTCTGCAATGGACTGGTGGTTAACGTGCGAGATTAGCAGGTAGCCAAGCATGTCCCTCCAGTGCTGTTTGTCATGGAAACAGGCTTTGCTCTTAAGTGTTGTATTTGACTGTAGTCATGTAAAAACGATAGCAAAGTTACACCCAGCTGTTTGAACCCAAGTAGTAGCTAGTCTGTTTAGGGCTACAGAAGCTAACAGCAGTTTAAACAGCTGCTCAGTTAGCACTGAAGGAGCTTTTTTTTTTTTTTACTAAACAGTATTACAAAAACCTTTTAATTTAATTCAAGACTTGATAAACTAAGAAGACATTTTTTTCTACAAAGAACATTTCTTCTATGCTAGTTCCTGCTGAAGATTAGTGTCTCTGGAGTGATGTTTCTCATTGAAACATGCTTTATGTGTAGCGTTTCACTTTAACTTGAGTCACGGGATGTAAAATGGTAGCAGATGGTCAGCTTAACAATTACTCCCAACTGTTTGAACCTAAGTCCAAGGTACAGTAGCTACACTGTCTAAAGCTGCTTGTGCTACAGCATTGAAAGAACTTTTTACTAGGTGCTAACAAAAATATTTTAACTTACTATATATTCAAAACTTTATAAACTGATCAACAATTTTTCTACAAAGAATGTTTCGAAATGTTAGCAAAAATCATGATACCAATAAAGTGACACCCGTCTGTTTTTATGTAATTTATTTTTTTTGTCTTTTATCTGGTTTAGGAAAGAGAGGTTTTCTTTACAAAAGAAACTCTGGCATATTTCTCCAGTTGCTTATTTGCTCAGATTAAATGTTCAATATTAAATGTTCAAATATGGTGGAAAAACAGTCAAAAATAACCATATAGTCAGATATTTTAACTGAAATTGCTTCATATTTTTTTGCATTTGTAAATGAGTGGATGTCCCTGCTAACATGTCGATGCACCAGATAAGATGGTTCAAAGCTGTGTGGATGCAGATCTGTGTCAGTGGAATGTAAAATGATATGCTGCCAAGATGAAGCAAAGTGATCAGGATTCATTTTATTTACCCAAACTGTAACCCTTTGTGTGGACCACATACAGATCTTCCAATCATTTTCAGAAATGGCATTCCCATCCTGCTTTTGTATCCCTATTTGAAATACTTCAAGGACAAGCAAAAAGCCTTAATCTGTGCCAGCAGGGAGAGTTTTAAGCAACCCACTGCCTGGCAGTTGCGAAACAATAATAATAAAAAAGCACTGAACAACGTAATAAATTAGAGAATGTAATGTTTGTTTTTGTCATTTTGAGAGTTGACTCCATCCATGTGTATTTATTCCAGCTCTGTAATGGGCACTTACACTGTAAATTTCGGCGTAATGGTTGCAGGAATGACGACAATTTTTCAAGGTGCATCTTCACTCCCACTTTAAAAGCAGAGAGTTCCTTTCGAAGTGTCAGAGAGCCTGGGACCCTAAGCGGTCGTGCTGTGAATTGTGCTGCCGGAGGGTCACGTCCTCCTGTTTTATCTCCGAGCGTCCTCCCAAAGAGAATCCTTGTGTGAAGCTGTTAGTGTGCTAATCGCCTCTGCCACACTCCATTATCAAGGTGCCATGCGCCTCTAGTAAGTGCAGTCCCTCACTTCTCACCTAGTCTTTTGGGGACAGTTTGAGTAAGTTGATGACGGCTGCCTGAAGAAATGGCGTGACAAGGAGGGTTTTTTTCCCAGTACAATACAAAGACAAAAAAAAAGTCATATTTAAAGTGAACGTAGACCCAAAAAGCCTGTCATGTGAATCATTTTTGCTTTGTTTAAGCATGTTTTTTAATTGAAAATGAATGGCTTGAATTTTGTTCAAAAATAAATTGTTAACTTTAAAAGTGAGGAAATAAATAATGCATCCATCTAACTTGTAACCTTAGATTTACTTGGGTTTTGCAGCAGGACATTCACCAAGGCCTGTTACTGAAAAAAATCTAAATAAAAATTGTAGTGTCTAGATTGTCCTAGTTAAAGTAAAGACCCAGACTTGTGCATCAGTAAATACCAGGAAAGTTGGACATGTTTTGAACCTTTGACCTGGTCTTGGATTTGGAGGCCTTAGAATCGTCCGATTCTATTTAATATACAGAGAATGTTTTAGTGCATTGTATTACTACCACATTTATCCTAACTACACTAATTTAAGGTGTTATGGAATGATTTAAAATTGAACCTCCAGATCATTTTGTCTTTGTTTTGAATAAGTATGAAACCCAACTTTAGACCAAATTCTCCCCACTCGTATGAATGAATAGGCAATAAACTGTAAAAGATCAGAAAAAGATCTTTCGAATGAATTTATACAAATGTTGAAATGTGGCAGCTGAAATCTTAGAAAACCAGAGACAAATCACAAGTCAGTGCATATCTAAAAGATTCACCTTCCTTCCAATGTAACAGCTGGTGCCTGGTTAAGGCACATAATACACATCGGTTTCACACTTTGACACAAACTATTCAGTGATATGCAGCTTGTAAAAAATGCCACTCTTGTCCAAACAAACCTTTCATAATGCGGTGAAGGGGATCACTCAGAACAACTTTGTATTGATTTGCGGTGGCAGCTCCCTACAGGAGGTGAAGTGGCTTCAAACCACACAAGAAATAATAACTCCGCTAGATAACGCAGACCTAAGGTCAGGGGTCCGAGGTTTGCTTCCCATCTGTACAGTAGTAAAACCTCACACAGTTTTACATGACTGCCTTATGTTTTCGTATTAAATATATGTAAGAATTAACATATTAACTAAAAAGGTTGGCAGTTTCTATGTAAAAATGTTCAAGACTTTCAAGATTTATCATTTCTTTTGACTGAGCAGATTAGCTTATCTGTTTCTACATTCCCTTATTTGACCTCATGTATGGAAAAAGAGCATTTGAGGATGAGACAAATTTAGCTTATTTATGATTTCTCATTTTCGTTAAATCAAGTCATACACATAAACCCATAAAATACGAGAGTAAAGAAGAGTCAACGGGATTCGATAGTGCACTTTTGGAAAGACACGAAAATCAAGTCAAATACAGGCCTTCTTTTTCCACTGCTGCAAGTCTCCTGCTGAGAGAGATGATGATGATCAGATAAAGATATTGGTTCCCTGTGCGCTGTTATTTTATCAACCGAACCCTCGGCGGTTTTCTGCTGTCACAATAAGCTGAAAAACATACACTTACAGCCGTGCACAAGCTGTTAACTTCTCTCCAAAGCATTCCGAGATCTCATTGCCTCAGAGCGTTGACAAAATCCACGTCTGAAATGTACAGCTAGAAATGCAAGATGAGCAAACGCGATCGTGTAACATTACAAGAATTGCTGAGGTGAAGAGGAACTTATCCTCCCTGTCACAAGACCAAAAACAGCAGCTAATGCTGGAAAGAGGGGCGGCCCTTTTCCCTGTAAGACACACAAGACAAACTCTAGAGATTCACTTCATTGCCCTTATGACTTTAAAAGAACTTACAGTGGAAATGATTATGCAATGAGTCATCACTCCAGTGCAACAATGCAAAAATAGAGATATCAACCGCTGACCTCATTAAGGTTTTACATGCCTTAAGAAGCTTTCATCTTTTTAAAACACCAATAAGTGGCAGATTTAGTTAAGCTGCCTCGTCCTCAGGGGCAACAGGAAGGGAAAGATTTGACTTAATCTTCAGGACCTTCACAACCAGTCGAACGAAAAATTTAGAAACCGCATTTAAATGTGACTGCTGCGCTTTAACAAATAAGTTAAAGTATAATCTCTTGATGAATATGAGTTTTCTGTTCCAGCACCATTAGTTTTAGCCATTGTATACCCAGCAGTGTGCAATAATTACAACACGGCTCAGCACCTTGTGCACATATCTCAGCAAGTGGTTACAGAAGGAATCATTCAAACATCAATAAAAGTCAGTTTGTCTCTGTGAGATGTCAGTTATGAAGCCAGGGTTTGTCACAGGTTGGGTATCTTTGATGCATTTTTAAAAATTAAGAGGCTAAACTAGCAATAAAAGAGTAAGAGATAAATCTTTCAATTATCTTAAACACTTCTCTTTTACTGAGCGATGAACTCTTTGCGTTTGAATTGCAGCCTCTCAGAAAGCAGGTCATGTGGACAATTTGGAGGCGTGTGCGCCCTATTCCATGAGCCGTGTACACAAACCAATTTCTGTGTGCAAAGTGCATGGCACTGTTAAAATGTGATGTTTTCTGTTGTTTCTTGACATCCCTTTTCCTGAATCATAAAGATCTGTTTACAATACATTATTTGGAGATCTGCCTTGGGCCAGACGTAGCCTTGACACCTGTCCAGTGAGTCCCATTTCAAAATCTTTTGACTTGACTTTTTTTTAAATGCAGTGTGAGTTATGCACACATTATGGATACACTGCGCCTGCTGCCACCAGGCTCCTCCAGGCTTCACATAGATGCTGCTAACATAATCATGTTTAAAAAAAAAGAAGCAAAAAACAATAATCTGACTATTAAGTTTTGTGCATGCTCAAAACAACACAGTGTCTTTCTTACTTCAGGATGCATATTTCACCTGCTAAGGAAAACTGACTTCCTTTTTCACCTTGGACAATGTTTGTGCAAAAATATTTTTATAGTTTCCCCCATTCAGTACCTTGCGTTTATCTCGTCGTACACAAATAGTGACTATCTAATGGACAGGACACATGACAGCCAGAGTTGCAGAAAATCTGTTTGTTGGTTTATTTGGTGCGTTTCCATGAAACAAACAAGCAGTTGTCCATGTATGTTTTACCCACATGGAGAGTAACTGCGAAAAAATAGCAGTGCCAGTGCTGCCAGTTGGTTCAAATCCTTCCGTCTTTAAAACATTCAGTACCTAATGAATCTAAGTAGGTATGAGCTGAAAATATATACTTTTATTTCCCTGACAATCCTGTCTTTGAAGTAATTCTCAAAATGGTATTATTGTATTTTTGGAAGGGAAAAATACGCCTGTGGAAATACTGCACGCTATTTACAAATGCATCCGGAAACTAATTAGCTGTTGTTTGTTCTTGACTCAGGAAAAGATGTGGTCATTGGACACAGAGTGACATTAAGCAGAACAGACGAGCTGTCACAAATTATCACTGTGAAGTTTTTTTTTTATTAACTGGTATATTTTGAGGATTTCTCCACTGTTTATCTTGACGTCAGCTCCAAGCACAGAGTCCAGCAGACAGGAAATTGATAAGTGATGATAATTTCTTTTATCCCACTGACCACCCTGGATTCTTTAGATTATTAAATATCAAGAATCTTTGATTAATTGGTAATTACAGTAGTCATTATTAACAGTGACGATCTGTTCTGAACGACTTACTTTGCCAAGAACTACACAAAATATTTGTTTGGCCTAAACATGAGCTATTGCTAACATATAATAAATATCTCAGCGATTAAAATTTCTATAACTGAAATTGCTAATATCTTGAGCAAGAAGTTTGCACTCCACAGCTATGCAGCTGATTTACTATGACACAAGATAAGGTTGTTTCTGTATTTATTTTCTGTTTTTATATCAAGTAATTTGCTGTCGATTTATTTGTTTCAACAATATTATCTTGAAGAAGTAGTTGGCCAACCTCCTTCAGATATTAAGAGACACATGTCACTAAAATAAAAACAAAATATATTTTTGGAATTATTTTCCATAGTCTTATGGAAAGAAAGTGTGATAAAAGGAAATAATACTTACTGATTTATAATCAGTAATACCACATCAGCACATGACCGATTTCTTATCTTAAAACAAAAGAATTACCATTTAAAATCTTTAAGTACACAATTGATAAACTCAAAGCAATTTAAAAAGTATGAAACAGCAAACAAGTTTCAAGTTAAAGTCAATTTTTTTTTCTCTGTCATAATGAAGTTGAAAAATTCCTAAATATGCCAACATACATAACCAGATACTATCTCTTTAGAAAGATAAACATGTAAATTTTAATATTTAACTCAATTTCAATCCTAAAAGCTGATATTCTTATGCAGTATCTGCATATGTACATTTCATTCTGATCTGCTAGTCGGGGAAAGACGCATCGCTTCCAGAACGTAAAGCCTCCGCCAGCAGTCTGAGTGAAGACACAGTGTGAGTCTAAATATATTTAACTTTAAAACGCTGTGGTAATAGTAGCAGACACTCTGAATTTTTCTGCAGCATTACAGTTGTAAGTTTTTACAGGTCCCTGAGTTAGTCTCATTTGTTGTTTATGTGACAGGATTCTCAGGCCGTTTCAAACACCCTGCCTGCTTATGGCTCATTCTTTCTAATATTACATGTATTGACAGTTAGTCAGTACATCTAAATTGCTAGTTTAGCTAAAGGATGTTTTTTTTTTTTACTACTGTTCGCCAAAGCAAACAGTATACATCTATTTCACAGTTTATTACAGCTGTAAGATAAAAAAAATAAAGAAAAAAGAAAACACAGCTCCTCCTAAAATTTTATGCTGCCTTGTGCTGGAAATCTAAAGCCTGTTCTTGTAAGTTCAGAGTGGTGATCAATCCTCTTCTTGTGCTGCTGACAAACGTTGTTTTGAACTTATGGAAAAAAACAAAAAATCCTCATTCGATTATATCACCGACTTTGAGTAATATGTCTTTTATTGCTCGCTATTTGCCGGTGATCAGTAACGCGAGCCGTGCATTTCGGAAAGCAGTTTCAGAATAAATCCGTTCGCCTTTCCGTACAAGTGTGGCGTTATTTACAGCAGAAGATCCATGTCTGTGTGACAAGCTAGATGTTTTAAATAAGCGGACAGCTGAATGACTCTAATAATGAAAGAAAAACACACTGTTATCTGGAGTTATGTTGAAGGATGGAGCCTATCCCCCCTCCCTGTTATGCCTGGACTCTAAATCATCAATCCTGCCTATAGCACTAAATCTTGGCCCGAATCTATGAACCCCTATTGGTATTGGATTTCAGGACAGCTATGAAACCCTCAGTCAAAGCTTTAAAACATCATCTTTGTCTTAATCCACTGATCGATAGGTCTGACAGGTTGAAATAACACAATAAAGTAGATTTAGGGGTCTGGCAATGTGGGAACATTTAATACTTAACATTAAAGGCTGGAGCTCTGTGGAAGGAGGATAACAGTGTCTCTGGTGTGGAGAGCAGCCCAGATGTTAACACACCGCCAACGAGGTAATGAATTCAACTATTGAGCAATACAATCAGATTTTCTGATATTAACAAGGACATATTTGAGTGAAACTATTCTAACATTGATGAATACAATGAGATAATTTGGTTTTCTTCATAGAGATTACAAATCGCCTTTCGTGCGTCTTTTGACGTATATGGGCTATATGCGAGTGTTTATTTTTATATATTATGAAATTTGTTTTAAAACATAACTTCATGATTTTTTTTTTTTTTTCGTTTTGCAGACTGTGGTCCTGATCTCTGACTCCATAAAGTAGCTTTTGAATCTGTATCCATGCCGAACATTTACATTCAGAACTAAACTTTTATTTTTATAATGCAGCCTTTAAAAGTCAGAACAAAACAAAGAGTCACTTAAGTTTCCTGTTCTCTCGCTCCTGTCTTCTTGTCTTGTGAGATACGTCTGCAGTGGTCATTTATTTTCCCTTTTTTTGAGGCCTTCATGACCTTTTATTGACAGTCATCACACACGAAGTGGGCCGAGTGAGAAGGGAGAAAACATGTCGCAAAGGTTCCTGGGTCGGTAATTGAACACCAGACAATTATATGAGGTGCCTGGTATAGTACACCCATAAAACTATAGTTTTATGGGTGAAAATAAACCATAGGAAGGTCTTATATCCTGCTGCATCCAATCTAATCTCTAAAAATGATCAAATATAACCACATGGCTGTAGGGAAAAATAAAAAAGAAATTGTAAAATTAGAAATTACTTATTAAAGTAAAATCGCTGAAATGTGTAAAGACAACTTCACTGTTGTCTAGTAAATTTTTATAGCTAATTTCCCCATAAGGGATAAGTCAGATGAACTGGGTATTCCTGGTCTATTTACACACCTTCAAAATTTTAAGAAAGTAAATATTTACTAACATATTTAAATTCATCCCATTTAGTAGAAATGCGTTAATCATCATCTGCACATGTCTCTATAGACACTTTTTAGACGTTCAAAAACTGATTACTGCATAATCTTAAAACTTGTCCAGAAAGTGAAAGCAATATATCCTTTCCATATCTATATTAAATGAACTCTGCAGAGTGATGTTGCAGGATTCCTGCTTTCTGTACGAGGGTTGGGTAAGACTGCACTTTCACCCTAAGGTCAGAACCAGAGTAGCACTTTTGCTGATCAAAGGGAAAATTGGACCAAACATAAGGGCATTTGGACCACTCAAGTGTCCATCTGGTATGACATTCAAAAACGAAGCTCAGAAGTGCTCTATTCTCACACATATGTCGCCCAAAAAAGGCGGATTTGGCGATTTGGCAGTCACAGTGGAGAGGAGTCTACTGTAATGTGCCCTTTTGCCTCCTATTCCTATTCTGTCTCACACAGAATAATTTGTTAGAGCAGCAGAAACGTTATAACACAGCTTTTGGTTAAATCAAATTACTATAGAAACCTATGTCATGGGACAGGTTTTCAAGTTTTTTTTTTCTGGGATTGCTTATTACTTATGCTGTGTTACAGATACTTTGGAAGTCAGAACTTGAAGCTAACAGAGTTAAGAAGTTGAAATTTCAGCATGTGACGCCCATGGACATTGTTTGCAGTACCTGTTACAAACATCATTTAGGCTTTACTTTCTATAAGCAAAACACTACAGTTAATTTGTTTTCTTTAGCTTTAATTTGTTTTTCTTAGAAAACAAATTAACTTTCACTTTACTACATAAAGGCACTACATGTAACTTTGCTTTAAATGCTCTCTGGCTCATATTCCCTCTGCATCTTACAACTGTTGATTGAAACACTTGATTGAAACACGATGTTGACCTTAAAAGTGGTAACTGGGAGTAGTCAGTGTTGCTCCCACTTTCCCAGTGGAAAATCCGACTTCATGTTGATTTTTCCAAATGGAAAGTTAGAATCTCCCAGTTCAGAGTACAACTGGAAGGCAGCATTACCATAACACTGCAAAACCCACCCCAAACCAGCAGGTGGCGATAAAATGGACTTTTATAAGACATAAGAATGCAATCAAAAATGACCCTGACCATTTACGGATGGAGATATTTTCAGAAAGAAACTCTTTATGGTTTTCAATTTGACACTATTAAGGCTTTCAGTACATGAATAATATTGGCTGGTGGAAAGCTTTGATTTAAGCTAGCCAGCAGTAGAAAAACATAAAACACAAGTTTTAGACAAATCCTATGTTTATTCCCAGTAGTTTGTTCCTATTAATTTAAATCCCTCTATTACTGTATTTCCAATGCTGAGCTGACTGTCAGCAGGCATAATACATTATTTATTCATTTAGCATTAACTCAGGCTGCCTTGATTTGTTTTCAGGTAATCCTATCTAAACTGAAATGTGATGTATTTTGTAAAGTCAGTATAATCTTCACAGAGAACAATAATTTGTCTACCAAAATTGCCCTCTAAGATACATTTCAGTTACTTGTGCATCTTCCTGAAGCACATTGGATCTAAAGTAAAAAGATCATCTTAATCCTAGAAAACATCCTACAACCCGTCTGCCTGAGTGTTACTCTGAAGTGGGATTACGACATCACTAGATAAGTTACCCAAGAAGAGAATCTTCAAGGTACAGGAAGCTTGTCTTCTGTTCATATTTCATTATGCAACCTGTTGATGCCAGAGGCAAATCTGTCAGACAATCAGGATATCTTTATTGTAAAGCAAAAAAAATGTTTCGTCACATGACTTCTTCATACGATATGCCTGGAACGGAGAGGCAAGACGCATGGGAAAAAAAAGTAACATTCCTTCTGTCACATACATCTATGAACGAGAGACTTAATGTCGCAAAGACATTCTGCTCAGGAAGACAGATTGAGACTCAACACCTCACTTCATGTCAAGCTGCTGCTTCTCATAAAAGCCCATTTAAATGTATAGAGGGATGTCACTTAGAAAAAAAACCTTGTCTACTGGAGGTTAGGAAACTTCCTCTATGAGGAGGATTCCCCCAGGGGTTGTTAGAGGCAGAACCACACGGCTTTCACCCCACGAGACGTATTGTTAGTGGAATGAGCAGGCGGAATTTGATTAAAACATTTCAAACATCATTTGGCCCACAATGTGGCGCCAAGATGCTCCCCCACAGAGTGCACTTAACACCCCGATGATCAGAGGCGGGAGTCCTCTTACACCAGCTCAAAGGTGAGCCAACAAATCACTGTAATGCATTCAGCGTGCGGTTTCGCTCTCGCCGCCGCTGCCTCCCGCCCCTCCTCCTCCGCCGTTCCCCAACAATCGTCGTTAAAAATTCATTAGACGCTGTTTGTGTCGCCTCTTCGAGGATGTCACCCTTGATGGCCAGCTGTGTGAGAAGAAGGCAGCTTCCATGGGCCGGAGGGGATTGATGGAGCTCCCGGTGTGAGCTGAGGTACTCTCCGCGGCTTTGATGCATGCGTCAGATTACCGGGTTACAGACATGCTCAGAGTCGGAATGAGATTCTCAAGGAGCTTGGAGCATAACCACAGACCGCAAAGCCCGGCGGGTTTAACTGCTGTTGGGGCTCTTGCAGCCAAAGGGCACTTGGAGACTTTAATGTCGCACTAGTGGGATGCAAGTCCAGTGTATAGAGACGGTTCAATCGTTGCAAATTACTCGTAGTTCTGGAGAGTTTGTGATGTTCCTAAGTTGGCTTCACACCATACGAACAAATGAGCCTTTGTACGAAGCGAAGAACTAGTGGCTGGTTTTTACCAGACATGCAAATAAAGACAAAAGAAATGGTCAGAGTATCACACTTCTAACTTGGTGGTCTTTGTTAACTTTAGTCACTTGGATTTAATTCACCTTTACCGGTTTTTATGGTCAGGTGTGCAATATATTAATATATTCATTAACTTTAGGCCATTCTGCATGACCAATCTCTACCAGTTTTAAGACTGGAAAATTTCCCAAAGTCTTCTATAGATGTTAACTTGCTAAAAGTACGCCTTCTTTTTCCTTTCATTACTAAAGTTAAAGGAGAGTTTTTGACATAAAAACTCAAGGTATTAAAAGAAGTTAATCAAGAAATTAAAAGTTAATTTAGATCACTAAAGCATCATGCTTGTATGATGATGAATGATTAATCAGCAGAAAAAGTTAATTTTCTCATTTTAGGACCTGAAGAATAACATAAGAGCCACAGCTAAAAGTGTCCACACTCCCATCAGGTTTCTGTGATGTAACAAAATGAAACATTTTTGACATATAATGTGTCCTTTTCCTTCTTCAATTCAAATCATTCAAAGGAAGAAAAAAACTGGTGAGGGAGTCCAGTTACACAAGTGGGAATGAATACTTTGTTGAAGCTCATTTGAGCTGATTTCAGCTGCTGCCTTTATTCTTTGGTCCAACAGTCTCTTAGATCTACACAAAAAAGATCCATTATAGAAGAGATCTGTCGTTTTTCAGACTTTCCATCAAATTTGGTTTTCAGTATTGGTAGATAAATCCAAAACTAATGTTCCTCTCAGGGAGAAAAGTCCTTTTCTATATGTGGATGTTGTGCTTTGACATACAGTGACACGAAAATTAAAATAAAAAAATCCCTCTTCAGCTTTCTAAAAACACCTGAATGTTGAAACTATCTTGTATTCACTTATTTAATTTTTTAAAATTATAATTTACATTTAATAATTCTCATTTATAACCATGACAAATGAATATTCATAATGAATACAGAGAGACATGAGTAATGACTACTGATATACATGATTAATGGTTGACTTAATTACTCGTAAACATTATTTTTAAACCTTGAGTTCTTGAACTATGAAGCATAAGATGTAAACAGCTTGAGTTGGTTTAGTAAAATATAGACAATAATAGTGGAATCTCTTACCGTAATTTACTAAAAACTCATTTGGGTTTACAGTGTTTGTAGTTTCTGTGTTTCTGTGTTAAAGAAAACCCACATTTTTTTTGTTTTGGGATTCTGCTATATTGTACTATATGTACATAAAGTTCTGTATTTCTTTATCACCTTCTTCTGTACAAATTGCTAAAAGATGCAAATGATCTAACGTTGGGAAGATTCTACAAACACAGGACAGTTTTATTGGTGTCTCCAGTTAAACTGAATGCTGTTTGTTTTTCCAACATTAGTGGACCATTTTAATTGTAACATTATCTTTGACTGATTTGCTTCTCCATTAAATTTAAGAGGAAACATGTCATTTTAGAGGCAAAAAGAGGCTCGAAATGATTCATGGTGGTTTTATTTTCTTGCATTTTAGCCGGGGTGTATACAGTTTTGAGACCCACTTTTATATTCTATAATCTTTGCAGTTCTTTGGCGAGAAGGCAATTTTTTGGAAGGCAATTTCCCAAATTCTTAAAAGTACTAGGATTTCAGTCACTCGCAGTCTGCTAATCGTGCTCAATGGCTCCCCAAAAGTTGCAGCAGTAAAGGAGCAGTAAAGTAGTGAGGAGACGAACAGGAGCCAAAGCCCTTGACACAGGAGAATCACCTGCCTATTGGACCGGTGAGGCGGGTCGGGCAGATAGGAGCTTGGCCGGCACAGTCGGTGCACTCAGGCTAAGTTCTGTCCTGCTGCACCACGGCAGCCGGCCGGCCGTAATGAAATCTGACAGGATGTAAATGAGTTTTTTAAAGAGCTGGTGAAAGCTGGTCATTTTACTCATTTAGTGGTCCAGTGTGTTTGGCTGGGTCTCCACCCGTCAGCCGTCCTGCCCTTACACCACACACTCCACAAAACCTCGATCTCCTATAGAGTAAAGGTGTATTTCATTCAAATAAAAATATTCCTATGTTGTTCAAATAATTTTTTGAAACGACCTGAAGGTTTAGAATGATCAATATGAAGGTTGGAAGAGAAAGTAAGATGGACATTTTTCTTTATTTTAACTGCTTATGAAGAGAAATGTGAATTATTGGGATAATAACTGTATTCTGTTCTATCTGAAAACTGCTGATATCTACTAAATCTGCAGCAATGAACAAGAACAAGGGGGTTGTTACTTGATTAACAACCCCTGAATGTTATTTTAGCAAATGAAAAAACAAACATTGGTTTTGGCGGAGAATTGTGAATTTTCCTCCACATTTACTTAATATGCAGATGTGATTGTGCATCTCTGTTGATCTTTTTTATTATCTGCATTGTGTCTTAAATGACATTTAAATTAGAGATTTTTGGGATTAAGTAAACATTCTTCTTCTAAACATTTCAAACTAAACTTAAAATCCATCTGACATTGCTTATATTTCAAATAGTTGAAGAACTTTTTGCTCAAAAGCTCTTAAATTTAATAGGTGCCTTCTCATAAAAATATAGCCTGCAATGTGATTTTTTAATGTGCAGTGACCTTTAAGAACCGTTTGACTCTTTTTAAAGAGTCGTTTGTTCAGATCATCAGTTCTTCTTAGACATATTGGATGATGACAGACTTCTTGGGGCAATGCTAGCAAACGTCTGAAAACCTTTTTCCATTTCTCACCAAGTTTACCTTTAAGCTTATTCACCTAGTACATTTAATCCCCTGTTTCTGTTCAATATCAGTCACATCTGCAGGTTAATGAGCAGTTTGAATGTTGTTGCATGGGTTTGTTTATTTTCCTCCTCTCTGTGGTTGTGCCTGTTTAAAAATTAAATGACTACTTGAAATGGCACTTTCTATTTAATTGGGTTTGTTGAGTTTATTAGTAAGGCTCCTCCATACAGCCTCCCTAGGTAGCTGCTGGAAAAAAAAACAAAAAAACCCTGTGCACCCCCTGTTGGGAGCCACTGGCATTAAAGACCTGTTGTGCTGCTTCAAAGATTTGTTTATGCCCCGTTTAGACAAAAATAAACACTAGCTATTAAGATGATTACAGGTGTCTGCATTTTAATGAGGATTTATAATAGCAAATAAACTCAATGTAACAGACTATTAGGATTAGGTCTGTGCTAATAATTATTTACCTATAAACTAGCAAACGGAAGTGGAGAGACTGCAAGGAGAAACTCTTCTGTTTGATCCAGCTGTCTCATGCAGACGCTCCCAGAGAGCTTCACCAGCACCACTGCAGCATTAATGAGCAGCAATAATGACTAAAGGCACTTAGTTAGAGTTAAATGGAGCTTGAACACCCAGCTGACAATGAGCTATCTACCACAGAGAGGTTATCAGGCCGAGTTCAGAACCAGAGCTCTAAAGCTTGAGCTAATACTGCATACTATACACTTTAGTGTTCAGACCTCTTGAGTGTTTTAATATGTTTCACTGAGACCAGAATTGAACTTTCTAGCCTAAATGATTTCTCTTGTTTTGTTTTAAAAGGCAGCATCATCCTGTGGGGTCCTGGAATCCTGGAGGAAAACTCGCTTCTCCGGTCCTGGAAAAGAAGCTGAAGTGAGTCTGCTAACAGTGACGGCGATGTCATGCTGTGGTATGTCATAGTACTATGTCTCTTGTCATTTTCAACCTCATACTACCATGTCTGCTGAATGATTTTCATCTATACTGTGTCTCTTTCCACCTAATTTTCTACATCATTTTATACTTTGAGTCATTTTTGTTGTCATAGAATACTAACATTTTACCTAATTTTTAATGTCATGTCTCTGTTGGCCTCATTTTTTGATGTGGGTCATTTTACCTCATTCCAACATCATGCTATGTGTAATTTTACTTCATTTTCAACATCATATTATATACTGAATTTTGACGAGATTGTGTTATTTTAACTCTTTTGCTTTGTGCCATTTTACCTCAATTTTGATGTCATAAGACATTTTTATGAAAATGTTGCCAAATTTTCCTAGTGATAGCATAAAATGTGTCATTTTACCTCCTTTTAAGTATTATACTGTCATTTTACCTTAATTTTGGCACCCAAATATACTATGCGTCAGTTTACCCTTTTCTACATTATTATATGCTGTGTAATTTTGCCTCCTTTTCAACATCACACCATATACAAAGCCATTTTACCTTATTTTCAACAGTATATATCATTTTACCTCATTTTATAATCCATACTATTCTATGTCTCGTTTGCATCATTTTAGAGGTTATGCTATTTTACTTGTCATTTTGTGTCAATTTCAACGTCAAGTGCTATGTCTCATTTTAGAGGTCATACTATACTATCTCATTTTGCCTCAATTTCGACATAGTAGTATAATATGTCATTTTATACGATTTCATTTAGCCTAATTTTAAAGTCATGCTTTACTATATGACGTATAGTCATATAGTGACTTCTAAAATAAGGCAAAATATGTTGACATACTAATATGTTTAACCTGAGACAAAATGACATAGCATGTCATGAGGTGAAATGAGACATACTAATGTCAAAACTGAGGTTCAATTACACATAGTATAGTATTACTTTTAAAATGTTACAAAATAAGTATTATGACCTCATAGCACAGTATGGCATTGAAATAGAGTCCAAATGAGACATAATACCTCATTTCACTTGAGGTCATTTGCACCTAATTTCGACATCATACTTATTTTAGATCGTACAGTGTGTATCATGTA
The DNA here is from genome assembly GCA_903067075.1 of Micropoecilia bifurca. Lineage (NCBI taxonomy): Eukaryota > Metazoa > Chordata > Actinopteri > Cyprinodontiformes > Poeciliidae > Micropoecilia > Micropoecilia bifurca. Next base: position 17,958 of record CAEGAF010166359.1, on the reverse strand, counting down.
CATTGCATTGGAAGTCAAGTAAAATGACAGCATGGTATGATGTTGAAAATGAGCTCTAATTAATAATATTAACAATAATTTGACATTGCTAATGTCATTCTGTACTAAATGAGGTAAACTAATGTAGCAATGCATGACTTTGAAAATTATACAGCATAGAATAAAGTCAAAATTCAGCTCAAATAACAGGTTATGTCTAAAATGAGTTAAAATGTCATGCAGTATACATGACATGACACTGACATGAAAGAAGTAAAATGCCACATCACAACAAAAGAAGGTAAACTGACACCATTTACTCTGACGTAAAAAATTATGCAACATAAAATAGCATGACTTAAAAAAAAAGGTACACTTCCACGTATGAAGCAAGTATGACGTTAAAAATGAAGCCAAATGAGACAATGAGGTAGACAATGAGGGAGGTAAAATGTCACATGATGTTGAAAATGAACAGGAGACGTAGCATATAGCATATGTCACAAATGAGCTCAAATGATGCATTGAAATGGCATCAAAAATCAGTGAAAAATCAACTGATGTCAAATATCAGCTCAAACTACAGAGAGCATGTTGAAAATGAACTAAGATGATACAAACTATCTTTAGCGTTGAAAATTAGCTCTAAATGATGTCAGCAATGAAGCACAAAGATCGGAGATCAGGGAAACTGTTATTAAAAGGTCTGAAGTGGGATTTGGTGAACTCGCCGTTAAATAAATAGCAATATGGAACATAAAGTGCTTGAACCTTGTTTTTTCTAAAGTTGCAAACATGTCACCCACTGAGTCAGTGTTTGTTCTCCTGCTGTCCTGAACCTCACAGATTAGCAGCCATGCCGAGAGAATCTGAACTGTTTTATAGGCTGAAGATATTGGCACTGTGAAAGCATCCTGGTGAGGCAAGCAGCTGTGTTGGCCATATTGTGTATTGATCCAACTTGCACTGCGATGGCTGCACTTAATCAGATTTATATTGTAAACAAAGACTCGTAGTATGAGATGTGAATTAGCAGGTAAATGTTATCCATCAAAAGAAATAATATTTTGTGCAGCGCGATGCAGTATTGGTATTTCAGAGATTTATCTGGCCTGAAAGCAGAGGCAGAGTCTTTTCTCCTCTGGGTTTACTGCAGGATGCTTGTCGCCTCTGCAGGTTCTGCTCACCAGAACCTTTAACTAAATGGACACATGCATGGATTCAGACAGCAGAGCAGTCGGAACTGCAAATGCGCTTTTACTCGGGTTATTTTTGCCCTAAAATTGAAGTAGTTTATCTAATGGGTTTAATTGTGACAAAATTGTAGAAATCAGTAAGAGGGAGAACAGTTTATCAAAGAGAAGTGGAAAAAGAGCCTCAATCTTTAGAATCTACCCTGATATTCACACTCTGCAGGTCTCTTTTAAGAACATGGATGCAGATAATGAAGGAACCCCATGATGATCTGTCCTTATCAGATTAGAAGATGAAACGGCACAACAGTGAACATTGTCGGATAATCCTCAAAACGTATCGTGCAGATAATTATTTAATAATCATTTATTAAAATCATCCCTACACCAAGCAGCTTTGCAGTCATGGAAGGAGTAACTGCAAAGTTTATATTGTCTTCTACAGAATATTTCAATCGGATCAAAGGAAAAAAGGGGGAAAAGCCTCAGCTTTCTAAGAATTAAAGTGGCTATTTTTCGGCATCAAATCTACAGATCTACAGTGACTGAGTCAGATAAATGATTCAGAAAACATGATGTATCTGTATGATGCTGTTGTGTTTCTAATCTTTACAAGCTCCACACATCAAAAAGTTTGCTGCAGCCGTCTTGGTTTACTTCTTATTCTATCAGCTCAATTTATGTTTTTATATCAAATATAAAAAAGATATCTAACGAATCTAAAGATTACCTTGTTTTTATCCTGCATCCTAGATAAAAATTGCAGTCAAAGTTTGCTGCGTTAAAGTGTTTAGCATCAGTTTTACTGCAGAATTAAGAACTGAATTTCTTGATACGCTTAAAGAAGTCAAATAAAAACAGCTCAATTCCACCCAGATATTTTTTTTCCTGCATGGATTCATTGATAATGTTCTTTACTGTTTTGTATGGAAAGTAATTCTGGTTCAGGACTCAACTGTTTATCAGTTTCGCTCCTTAAAGCTGCGATATTGCTACAGTAAAACGTATCCTTTGTTTTCCATAAAATCTGCTCCATGCCCAGAACATCCGGTTTGTTTGCGGAGTTTGAACTCTGGTCCACCTAAAACCATCTGGTTGAAGTGAACTCTGACTCTTCTGACTGGAATGCGCAGGGCATTCTGGGTAAGTACAACCAAAACAATTGCATGAGTGACGTTAGCTGTACAAGTGGGTCAGGGTGTTTTACCAAAGACAAAAGAGAAACTGCTCAAATTTGACGTCGCTCCATCGTTGTTTACATTTCATAAAGGAGGAAGTTGCAGTCGGTGTCGTCTTCAGAGCTTTTTATGCCTTTTCCTTTCATGGTGCAGGGAAAGGCACTGTGCTTTTTATGACTGTAAAATGTCACAAAAAGTCATGGACATTAATTATTAGAAAATGCTGGCATGTTCAGCTGTCTTCTAAGATCTGGAAAAAAAAAAGATGAGCTGCCCAGGTCTTCATTCTGAAAAATAATCTGTTTGTAAAAAATACCTGAAAACCTGCAAAATAAATGAGACACACATTGATGAACGGAAACCAGATCTCCCACCACCGAAACCACCTGCACGTTTCTTGTTTTGTTTTTTGTTTTTTCCCATGTATTTAATTTATTCTTAAAATATTTCATGATAAAAAAATGTATTTATATGACTATGTTTGCAGTGCTTCCTTTCGGTTCCGTTCCTCTCTGCTTCCTTCACTGTCCGCGTCGCCGACGGAGAGAGGCTGGATTTGTGCGAACAAACACAAGCACCAAAATAAATTAAGAGATCAAAACCCGTTGAGGGGGAAATGAATCAGTATTCCACATCGTATACAATACAATATCATAGCAAATTAGCAGATTTCAATGGCGTTCACTCACTACCATAGATTTACAATGTTCTGTTGGCTGCACATCAGTCCTCAAGAAATTGTGTCGCTCTCCTGTTTTTTTCCCCCCGTTTTTTTCTTGTTAATGGTTCTAATAAGACTGACTTGTAGATGACCATGAAAAGAAAGCAGCTACCGAGGTGTGAACAGAAAACCATAGACTACGAGCCAGCAGTAATGAGAACAGCGTTTGTTCACGTTCTACTAAACTGCCATTGTGACCACATTTAAGTCCAATAAGCTTCTCTACAAAGGTACAACATATAAAATTGTTAAATATATAACTTTTTAAGGGCCTTTCAAAATACATTTAATGGCATTTCTTCGCTCTTCCCGTTCCGACTTGACAGCATCCGTCCGTTCTCTCCGTAGACGTGTAGCGTTTCCTTCCACGTGATTCTGTCCGAAAACCAAAGCTACTGAAAAATCACAAATAAGATTTTTGTTGTTTTTTTTTTGTTGTTGATACATAGTTATACGTATGCAGTACCTATAGTTCCAGTTCCAAAATACAAGTTGTGGGCTTCAGTCTGAAGGAAAAAAAAAAGTCCAAAGGTTTTAAAAGGACTCCATTGATTCAATAGTTCGCGTAGAGATTTTGTAGCAACCCCCCCCCACACACACAGAGAGGAATAGGTCTCTTTTGCCTCCTCTTGTTCTAATGATCATATTTGTTGTGGTTTTGCTCTTTGGTCTATAAAAATAAAGGAGTTTGACTCCAGCAGAAGGCCTATTCACAGCAGAGAGCACAGTTTGGTTTTTACGGCCTCGTCAAGTGGTCTGAAGCAACAGGGTTCGGTCTGTAATGATCCCAGCTGTGCTCTGGAAACTCCTGCACTACAGAAAGACTTGGAGGTGGCGATGGTGTTTGGTGGTGGAATCCCTTTTTTTTTTTTTGTCGTTTGTTTTTCTTTCGTTTTGAAAATGCAGCGAGCAGCTCCTTAAAAATTGGACTTCCAATGACAAAGAAAACCAACCAAAAAACCAAAAGCATTTTAAGGAGTCCGGTCCTCTGCGGCGTAATAAACGTTTTTCATTGAACAGGCAGATGCATTGACGAGGAGGAAGGCGCTGACCCGGTGACAGACGGCGTGAGGGAGCCTGAGGGTCAGAGACCCCGAGGCGCCAGTCACTGCAGGTGGGAAGTGTTTTAATAGTGAGTTTGTCCAAAACCCCTCAGGAGCACAAACTCCCTCCGTCGGTCACTCCTCTGTTTGGCACCTCTGGTTGTGTTATGACACCTGAAAACACACGGGAGAAAAATAAATTAGGCTTTTCACCTCACAAAAGAAATATCTCTAAGCATTTATGTAGCTTAGAGATGTTTGCTAGGCATAGTGACTAGCAAAGAAATTCATACCTTTTCGACACTTTAAACTTCAAAAGTCAGAGGTTTGTAACAAACACTTTCACATCACCCTGAAAACATTGTTACCATGATGGTCAAACCTTATTTTCTTCAGCACAGATAAGTCTGGAGTAACTTTGGAGAAGCTGCAAAGGTTTCCAGGGAGAATTTGTTGAAAGGACAACTACTGACTTCTGTAATGAAACAGCTGAAGGAAAGCCTTATGAAGCCACTTTGCCACAAGATATGTTGGACAAACCTGCAAAACAAGGCGCTCAGACGCTCTGGCAGAAAACTAACACCACTCCTTGCCCTGAATGCACCATCGTCATGGTGACGCGTGACATCGGGGTGCTCATTTTTGGCTGTGTAAATACTGTTGAAACCAGACAAAGATTTTTTTTTTCTCACTGACTGAAACATTTCACATCAAAACAAGCCCCTTAAATCAGATCAAACTTTTCCTGATTTTAGTTTAGTTAAAATTACAAAAAGATATTTCTATTTGCTGTGTGCCAGAAAACTTTGCAACAAAAAAAGTCTGCATATATTTGGATAACTGCATTTAATAACTTGGGTCAATTTGGGTGATTTAAGTTTAAGTGAGAATAAAATACATGTTTGTGGCTTTTTATTCAGTGAATGTAAATATCTGTTCTCAAATGTAATACGTTTTGTTTGTATAGCACTTTTTTAAACAAAGATAGTTCAACGGGCTTATATGAAGGCTGCAAAAGATTGATGACTGAGACAGTTTCAAATAGATTTGATCAAGGCATAAACATGTTGAACGCTTGTCAAATTCCTGAACTAATAAAAATTACTTTGTGCCAAGAAAATTGCAATTTGCAGACGCACTATTCAATCTGAGTTTGTGATATTTTTGCGAAGATTAAGTGAAAAGTCTTGGTCTACACACCTGCATCAACAGAGAACAACAGAGACTTGCTGAGGAGGTTGTTCCTACCACTAGGGGGGGAACTAAAACATGCAGGATGTCGGCCCTCCAGGACCGACTTTGGGCACCTCTGATCTAGATGGACAGTCACATTCCCTCAAATGACATCTTTGACTCTTGATTCTTAAAAACAACCAAAAATCAACTTTCATTTCCCCATAATTATGCAATTTTTGTGTTGGTGAAAAATACAACAAAAACCAATCCAATTGAAGTCTGTTTTAACATCACTGTGCTGCTTATAATTTTTAACTTCATACAGCTGCATTGTCTGGTCATAGGTTAAGCCCTGGGTTGTTATCCTTAGCCTATTAATTATTCTGTTTACAAAACAAAATGCTGTCATTTGTATTTTCTTCCAGCAAACCTGTTGCCATGATCCACCATCTGATCTGTTAGCATTGTGTGGAAACAGATGGTGCTGGAGTCAACACTGGATTTCCAAAAGGCCTGATTGAGACCCGTTTAGGACTTAAAGGTCTCCTTTCCACACCCTTCAGTACAAATTACTGAAAAAATGGCCCACAACACAGTGAGTAAATTATTCAATTTATTTGGACAATAGCAGACTGTACATTAGTCAGTTTTTAAAATATTATCAGAAATGTATAAAGACTATAAATGAACATTTGTATCATACAAAATTGTTCACATTAAAGGTATAACTAGAGTGGTATAACTAGACAAAGTGGTGAGGAATGGTTACTTTTTGTGGGATCAGACAAAATGCCAACATGTAGAAACACAGGATGTTTTGAGCTTATTGTGTCAATTGCCAACCAATTTACTGACATTTCATGCCAGCTGAGTGGAGACGTTGTGAAACTTTCATACTGGCCTACAAACAATATGTCACATTTTGCTCTTCCTACTCATTTAAAACTTTATATTTAGACTATAAACAAAGATTTTAAATTCTTAAATGGCAAAAACTAGCAAATCAAAATGATGCTCTATGTTACCCATCAAGTGGGAAAAAAATGGGAAGATTGGTTTCAGATGGTATCAGATGTATGAAATGTTTGGAATGAAATGAATGCTATGGAAGCAGAAAGCAGACATTCTCTATGCTTTTTCTCCAAGGTTTTCTTGAGGTAATTTTCCGTTTTCTTGAAATAAGTTAGTTTTCCAATGAGTTTCTCAAGGTAGGCTAATTTCTGGAGATAACTAGTTCATTTTCCGATGGTTTTGTCAATAACGAGTTGATCTCGAAAATCCAAACATTTCCACGAGTTAATCTTAACTCGTCATGGTGACAAAACCATTAGGATATAGCCATTGGCAAAATGTACATGCGGACAACGTACAATGTACGGGTATGAAAATATTGGTATTACTTTAAACATTTCCCGATGGTTTTGTCAAGTTAATCGCGAGAGAAACCTCTGCAATGTCAATTTAGGCAAGTTTTAAGTAAAAACTATTAAAACAATATAACATTTTCAAAATCATCTGCATTTTACATTAACTTCTGGCAAAATAAAATTTAGATCTACAAAATAGGGGCTGTTGCAAAGGTCATTTTCCCTTTATGTCTCAAAGAACTGCAGTCAGGTGAATGACAGGAAAAAGCTCCTACTATCTTTTTAAAAAGTAGTTTTAAACATGCAAGCAGCTCGCTTCAGTCTTTCATCATTTATATAAATGCCATATTGTTTTTTTTTTTCCAAAAACACTAGAATCTAGAAAACAAAAAGGTTTCTTTTGTTCTGTGCTGTCCCTTGTCATGAAAATCACATTTAGCCATTGTTCCCGCGCAAATGAGGATGTTAATTACAGCCCTCCGATTGCACTGTAAGAGTGTTTTGCAAATCAAATATTTAGACATATTTAGTGAGTGTAAGCTAATAAAAGCAGTTAGTAACAGTGCAGAGACCGTGCGAAAAACATAATCTACAACAGAGAGCTTCTTCCAGCAGCCTCCTCACCATCTGGCCAGTGCCAGTCACACAGTTAACTTGATAGAGGAACCGACGCCTTGCAGGAGCGCCGCACAGCCACTGAAGCCTAATTCATAATAATAAACTCTTGACGATTTCACAGGGTGCAATTTGCCATGAAAGAGGCAGGTGTTGAATAGAGTACTATCATGTATCACAGATGACAATGTCTTATGCTTTGGGAATATTAAACATCCCGCTGACTCTCGGTTTGTTGGAGATAATGTCATGGTTTTGTTGGACCTGGACATCAAATGAGCCAAATCATTAAAGGTAAAAGCAAAGTCATGACAGCAAACTGCTTGGCCAGACAAGTTTTTGATGCCACAGTGTTTGTCTTTTAGAGCCTCCTGGTGGACATAATGACATTTAAATTACACAAATGAAGAAAAAAAGGTAGAATAACTGCAGAGAGTTAGAGAGAAGAAATGCAAGACTAGCTGCATAGTAAGTTTTCTATTATTTCTTTTCTTGTACACATTTATACTGTAGTAAATAGTTTATTGTTATTACAATACACAAGTCTCATTTTAGGAAAACGTGGGCGCTCTATTAAAAGCAGGTGCAAAATTCATACAAAATTAAAAGTGAAATAAAATGTTGTAATTGCAAAATATAAAAATAAAATAGATGCCTGAAGTAATAGTTACTTGAGGTTCATCAGATCAAATGTTAATTAAAAAAATGATTAGAAGAACCCTAACCCTCAAAGAGCAGCAGACAAATAGCCCTAAAGGTCCTTGAATTTGTAAGAGAAGAAGAAAAATTATGTTATCTACATCAACATAATTTTGTTGATGTAGATAATCTACATATGTGTTTTATCTACATATGTAGATAAAACACGATTTGATGTAGATAACATAATTTTTACATACAGGACCTAGGAGTCCATGGATTTTTTTCAATCTGATCAGAATTGACGAAATGTCAATATGTAGGTGTGTAAGTCATATTGACCCGACTCAAACAGAAACATCTTGGGCCAAAGCAACTAGATGCATCCATGTGACAGTAGATGAAGTTGTTAAGTCAGATTCATAACTGCAGGAGGATTCTTCAGGGAATATGACAAACAAAATTCATCTGTGTTAACATGTAATTTTCTCTTGTTCTCTTGTTACGGAGCGGCCAAACAATTCACTCGATTCGTATCAATACGTGCCTGGGAGGATTAGTTCGAGGATGAGGAAGACATTCGATTTCAGCTATGTTACTTGGAGATTCTTCTCCCTTGGGGCTTCGATTGATGCATGGAAATGTTCATACATCAATGTGTTGCATCTGCAGTTACTCTGACCGAACATGTTTGCTGTACACACACAACACGGATGTTGACGGGAGTTCCAGGAGTGAAAATGTGCAAATATGGCAGTTCTGGGTTGACATTTTCTGTGTGAACTCTTCCTGACTCCCTTTAAAATGTCACTGTGCCGAGACCCACGGTGAACGTGTGAATGGACACACTTCAAAGACAACAAATCTACACCGGCTCTCCAAAGTACTCGTTCTTGTTCGATGTGAATAATGCAACAGCCGAATAACGAAACGATTTTGTACAATCTTTACACAGTTTGACAAATCTGACCTTGCTTTATGCATCACCTCGCATTGCTTGGTGCGAACCTCTCCTTGTTTCATGTCCCGAGTCTTTTTACACTGACGCTCGTTCTCCGTGGTGCTGCAGCGCGATAGTTTTTCCGGATGAATATTCATAAGAGGAACAAGTAGGTTAGGAGCGATCCACAGGTTAATAAGGGACGGGAAATTGCTCATTACATGCTGTGATGTTGGGATAATGCCTGAAGCAGATGCCGAGATCAAAATCCATGAACATGTATGGCTGGGCCTCCAGACGCCGGTCCCTGTCTCACATTAGGATGGGGGAGTTCAAAGCTATCGGGGGTGTTATGTCATTATCAGGCCTTTCATAGCGCATTTCCTCAGAACATCAAAGTAAACATTTCACTCTGCGTTCGACAATAGGATCAGGACTCGGTTCTCAGGAGGGAAACATTGGAGCAGATTTACTCCTGGTGGCATGTGATGGTCGCAGCAGAATGGCAACGATTTGTTTAGGACACTAAATAACTTCTTGGAACTGACAAACATATATATTGAGTAAATTGAAGGGTCAGTAATTAATTGCATTTTAATCAAAAAACAAGTATTTGTTAAATAAGAAATGCTTTTTGGTGCTAAATTATAAAAGAAATCTACATGGGAACTGAAAGATATTTATGATTTTTAATCTGTTATTTAGGTTATTCAGCAATCAGATTGGTGCAAAGTGCTATTGCATCTATTCAGCTTTTAATTTTAACCAACCTGTGATTATTGATCTTTAAAAAAGATGCTTCTTTGGAAATGTGAACTGTAGATGCTGACATTAGCAATGGGGGTTTCTCATTGTTTTGTATCTTGGTTATTTTATTGTATTTAATGTTCATCTTAAATTTTCACTAAAAGTAACTGTCAAAGGTCCTTTTAGGATCGGGTTGCAAATGAGCTGTTGCTACAAACTGATGTAGCATCAGATTATCTTAAACTGAGTTTCAATCAACAGATCAACAGAATAATGTTGTATTTTGGGCTAACAAGCATCTTTCCCAGCATCCTGTTACATTGTGTTTGGAAGAAAAATTTTATGTCAGTGGGCTAAGTAGTGCTTTACCAGAAACATAAAAATACAAAGGTTCCAGCTTGAACATTTGTATGTCAAAAAATAATCATTTACACCTTGCAATCTGTTTCACATTTTGGGTCGTTACAATCAAATGTTACTGGGATTTTAGATGTAAGGGGGACCAACAGAAAATACAAAAAGGAAGTAAAATAATGGATAAGGTTTTTCTTTTGGTTTTTTTAAGCCCTTCTGAGTTAATACTTCACAGAATTGCCTTTGGCTTTACTACTGCAAGGCAAAAATCTAACAAGGTTATGTCACCAACAACTTAGAGTGAACATCAACTCAACACTGGATTTTATTTAGGGGTCTCGGATTGACAGGGTGCACATTTGAACATTTTACTTATGAAAATTGTCAAAAAACAAATTATTTACCTTACATAAAATCCCAATAATATACATAAAGTAACTTTAACATAACTTTAACTACTTTAGCATGGTAGTGCAAACAGAGAGAGACTCAATTAAAGGACCAAATGCTTCTATCCTGTCTGAGTAAACAGAGCTGTGAACTACAGCTGTAAGAGTCGACAACAGGAATCGAGCTCTGTGTCTAAATATAGTCTGGCATCTGCTGTGGACACTCGTCTGGACAGAAAAGCAGCAGGATCAAATCTTTGCTTTAAAAGCGAATCATAACACCGGCCATAAATGGCGACAGTATTGACTCAACAGCCGAGGCCGGCTTTCTCTGCGAGAGCGGCCATCTTTACGACTTCGGCCTCAACCCTTTTATTGTGCCGCAAATTTACAGCGCAGCTACTCTCTACTTCCCAGTCGCATGTATTAATATCCCGGTCTGTCTGGCGCCCTGCGTTGTTTGTCAGCCTGATGCAACTTGTCGCAGCGAGGCAATTGTAAGGGAAAATATAAGGTGTGCCTATAAAGGTTAGGTGGGGGAAATAGTGTTATTAGATTTGCTGCACACATGGATTTTCAGTGGCTAAACATACATACATACATACATACACAAGAGAAAAGGAGTCAGCCAAAGAAACAGCCAAGCAAACACAGTTTGTATGCTTGATGTTGTACTTCTTTAAAACTTGTAGGATAAGGCTATAAACATAAAGTTAGCTGTTCAATAATAGCGATAAGTTAAAATTTTCAGTTGTTTGCTAGTTTGTTTTCCCACCTGCAGGTGGCAGTATTTCTTACCTCTGCTTCACTGCTTCCTCAGTCTTAATTGATGTCATGTCACATGTCATTTCTTTAAAATAAAAAAAACATAAGGGTTTTTAAAACAGGGTTTTCATTGTACCTTGCAGCATCAAAGAAGCCCTTGGTGCCCTGCGACCAGGGTTAGGGTGGAGTTGCTGTTGTGTTGGTGGGTGGTGGTGTTGGTTGGTGGGTTTTGGCTGTCTGTCAAGGGGTCATCAATGCTCTCCATAGTGCAAGAATGTTGAGGGGAACTCTTGTCGCGTCATAGAGCCTGAAGGAAGAGAGGAAGAGGGGAAGGGGGCGAAGTTATTTATTCTCAAATTTAGACAGTCTCATCCCCCATCAACACCACCACTACCAACCTATCTACAAGGGAAACTGGAACGTTTAATTTACAGGTTGTTCTGGGCTTGTGTTGGTGTAAGAATGGTAGTTGAGTCAAATAGTGCTGCTCTGGCATGTTGATATGCAGCATTCAAAAGGAAACGAACGTTATTCTTGAAATAGCTATGGAGTGGCTGTAAAAAGATTAGAATTAGGGAAAGTATGTTCTATGTTGTTCTGGTTTATCAGAAATTACCTCCAGAATTTTGGGAGTAGAAAGGATAGAAAGTCAAGGATTTTTTTTCTCACACTTAAAACTAATCAACACAAAACAAGAGTCAATAGCCCATAGAGATGGACTGACATGAAATTGGTTACAAAAAATAAGAATTTTTCTTTGTCAAAATTCTTTAAAGTCCATTAAGAATGCAAAACACTTGGTGTGGATATGAACGCAGAACTCAACTGTAACAACCTTGCCTTAAAAACCTATGATCACATTAGGGTTTTCTGTCAGAGCAGAGCACATAAAAAACTAGAGGATTCTTTTATTATTGTATTTGTGTCATTACAGATCTATGGAAAATCACTCGGGTGTCGCTCTCGTAAAATGGAACCAACTCCCTGGAAACCTGAGATGTTCGGAAACTGTCAACTCACTTAAATCAAGAAAAAAGAAGCTTTTACTTGTTTATAAAGCAGTATTTTAATGCGTATAATGCGTATGTATTCATTTATTGCTCTTTCCATATATTTTTTGTTGCTAATAGGATTTTTATTACCTCCATTTGAATTAAGCTGTTTAAGACTTTTGCAAGCCAAAAGAAACACTGCTTATCTTTCTTGAGCTATTATTATTTTCAATCTCAGTAGAAACAGAAAGGCTTTTAAAAAGAGGTTAAAAACAACATTTAGATAAATAGTAACATTTTAAGAGCTTTCGACAAAACCTGCAGCGCCGACATTCTGACATGTTGAATTATGTTTCAACTCTCAAAAGTTCTTTTCTCAACATAAACTCCACATCAATCGATGCTTGTAAAGCCACTTTCTTCTCATCCATCCTGACGTTGTTAAAGCGGTAGAGCAAAGCAATGTGGACACTTGGCTGAAACACAAAAGTGGACTTTTCCACTCGCTGCACAGAAGAAGCTTAAATTTAAGCTTACTTAGCAGATTATTCCCGCAGGCTCTTAGTTTGCTGATAAGAACTTTAAAAGATGGACTTTACCATGTCCCTTCCTCTTGCTTCACTCCCTGTTAACACCTCCCCAAAAATGGAGGGAACTTGTTCGCTTCAAGACAAAGCAAAGTGCTGAGTTTGCTCACTGCAGAACGGGATGCCAGCAGACGGAGCTAACCGTTAGCGGCAACAGTGTTTCTTTATCTTTCTCCCTTTCTATCAGCCTGTATGGGGGCCTGCCTGAGCAGCTGTCTGCTTAGTGGTGAGCCTGTTCAGCCCTCAGCTGGATCCATCTGCAGGGCCCAGAGGGATCAATTACCAAGCCTGGTACCGACCCACAACCGCTGGGGGGAGGGGGGGCTGCATGGTGGTGGAGGGGCTGGGGAAGATCCCATCAGGCCCAGTCCGAACAGGATCCACAAAGTCAAAGAGTGGAGGAAACAGGCTGTAAGTGTTCAACACTTTCTAACAAACCAAGCCTAAGGAGATATTTTCTGTTTAAGATCAGATTAAAAACATTTTCTTTTGTAGAAACGATATTTAAAGGTGCAGTAAGTATTTTCCAGGAATATAGAGCCATTTTCTAGCACAACCAAGTAACTACATTACCTTCAGTTATAATAAATAAAAAAATGCTGTATATATCAATATGGCTTAAAAGAAATTTGACTTCATAATTTAACACCTTTAAATTGGGTTTCTGTCTCTTTAAAAACTTCTGGTCTTTCAAAAAGTCCTTCTTCAGGAAGTCATCAGAATATGGTTCCTCCATTAACCCCTTAGCAATGTTTCTACCTGCGTTGCACTGAGAAGTAGCTCGTACAATGAGCTCAAAGATGTGCAGTTCCACCAGGTGTTTGCTAATTGCTGCTGGCTAGTCTGAAGGAGCAGAGTGGAGGAAGGAGGAGGCAGAAGCTCAGAAGCTGCAGCTTGTGGAGGAGGAGCTGCGTCCTCGAAGGCAGAGCTAGGTCTACCCAGGTGTTTTGCACAGCTCAATAGTTGCAATGCTTGCAACCATTGAGAAATTACAGGATTTCTCAAACTTGCAAGAAAGAATCACACACTCCAGGTATGTTTTTGATGACAGAATTATAATGATGTAAAGCTCAAAATAATTGATTTTACACAATACTGTGACTTTAAGCAAGGATAAAAAAGACAGTCCTCAGCTCAATGCATATTATGTGCATACAGTCCTCCTCCTCCCACATGGCGTCTTGAAAGTCTATGAAATATGCATATGCCAACTCATGAGCTCATACATTATCAAATATTATAATATCTTCTCCTCACTCGTCTGAGTTGGAGTGTGACAGTTCATCTTGTTTCCTAATTTCTGTCTTCTGCTTTCCTCGCTGAAAAAGTCTTGATTACTGTAATCACCATCTTTCTCTCAGTAGGTGCCACTTTCTGCTCCAACACGCTGTTTACATCCAAAACAAACTGACAGTCAGAAGCAGCCTAATGGAACATATGATTAAGAACCAGTCAGAGAATTCTTACCATGTTTGCTAATGTCCTTCCCGCATTGAAAATGCCGTGTTGTGACGTTTGCTTTAAGTAAAAAACACAAAACTGTGACGTCTGCAGCATGTCTTTATAATGACAAGTGCTTTTTTTAAATGATTTTTTTTCATTAAGTTACCTAATAGGCTTTTGCTGCTTTACTGAAAGTTATACAAAAAAGCATAGTGAAGTTTAAAATATAGATGTTTTTTATTTTACCCATTTTTAAGTCACAGGATTTTTCAAGTCCTTTTAAAGAGGCCAGAGAACAACTGACTGAAAGAAGATGCTCCACTTTTCCCTCAAGATAAAGCTGGCTGTTTGGAAAAAGTTTTACTCTTGGAGAGAAAAACACAAAAAAACATAGTTATAGCGTAGAAACACAAAGACACAAGGATGGATGGAAAAAGAAAAAGCCCAGAAACAGGAAGGAAAAACAGAAGGAAAGAAGAAAGGGGGGAAGAATAAAGGAAGGACAACATTTAGGATGGGATATGGAATGAAGTCTTGGACTACAGGTAGTTTTCTTTCTTTCTCCATGCTTATCAAGATATGGAAAACACTGCAGAAAATTACATAATTTTTCAGACAGAGCTGAAACCGTAAGAATAAATGGCTTCAATAAACCCTAATGGATTTTTAAGCTAAAAGGCTAATTGTGATAGCATGAAGCCATAATATTTTTACTCAGACTTAACATGGACTCTGCTTTTTTCAAGTTCACCTTGTTTTTGTGAATATATATTATATAAATTTAACAAAGGAGCCACGTTAAGGAGCCATGTCATTATTTATCAGAGCAAAATAGAAATCATTGTGAGAAGATAAGTGTGCTCAAAACAACCTTAAAAACAGAATTTACTTTCCTTTGACAATGTTAACATACGTTTTCCATCTTTTCATATAGGATCTTGTTTTTTCACAGTGCTATATAGCCTGAAATTGCACACATAATCCCCCAGAGTACTGATGCTTTGGCTGCTTTAGCAAGACGCTGTGTTTCAGCGGAAGAGCATGTCGTCTTCTGCTATACGTCGCAGTCTCAGTGAAAGCCACACTCTCTCCAGAGATGAGCAGCATTGTGTTGTGCCCTCCATCATTTCAGACTGGCAGATCAAAGGTGCAAAGAGCTATCGCAGTCGGCATGCATGAGGGGAGCGAGAGCTCAAAGAGAAAGGGAAGGGGAAAAAGTGAGAACGGCGTAAAGGGAGAAAAGCAGAATCCCCTCAGGTGATCTGTGGGCCTTTTGTGAAGCACGGAGAGAGAAGCAGCATGGTGGGGAAAGAGTGGCTGAGAGATTGAGAGAGAGAGAGAGAGAGAGAGAGAGAGAGAGAGAGAGAAACTTCCAAGGATGTCAGCTCTAAAGCAGCGTAAACTGTTGAGCTTTTGAAAGTTGATGTGCTGTCGCTCTTGGGTTGCTGATCAGAGTCTGACTAAAGAAACCTTTTTATTTAAATTAAAAACTGATGCAAATTTGTGCACCTAATTTGTTGTTGTTGTTGTTGTTGTTTTAGGACAGGCTGTGTACAAATTTATCCACAGGAGGTTTTATTTAAAAAAGATTTAAGAAAAAAAATCCAGAAATCTTTATGTAAAGAAAAAACATTTTAATAATTTCCCATGACTGTTATGAATTTTAAATTAAAGGTACTCAAGCCATCAAAAACATACAAAACACAATTAGTTTTTTTTTTAAAGTATTTTAACATCTACTCTTCCATTTAGAGCCACAGGAGGCATTGAAATAATAAAGGTTTGAAGTCCTTCAGCTCCAACTGAAAAAGGAAGCGCATCCAGGGATGATTATGCTCACCAGGTGGCCGTGGTGGGTGAGGAAATCAAATCAGATTACATTTGCACCTCAAGGGCAGGACACAGTGAACGATGAATCAGTGACAAGGTTTGGTTTTAAAAAACCCAACCTCACACTCCCTTTGATGCACCCGGCACAAACCTGGTGCATTATATTTATTTTCCTATTTGTATTGCCTCGCTTCTTTTAGTCTGCTGCTGTACAAAAAGTACAAGCAGCATAATTTGTGCTTGCTATCCATTTTGCTGATAAAATGGATGGTTGCATGATGGGGAATTAAAAATGTATTAATTTGAAGAGAAAAAATAACTCCTTCAAAATACTTTCTGAAAGATCAACAAACTTTAAATTCCAATGAACATTTAACATCGGAGCTGGAAGGCTATTTAGATATCCAAAGTAAATAAACAAAATGGCAAACAAATAAAATAAATGATGATGTCTTTAAACAAAATTGTCCTTCAAAACAAAAGGTCAAGTTGACACTCATGAAATAAATGGAAGTCTTTTATCTGTTTTTTGTTGGAAAGAGAAAAAAGAGAAAACAATAAATGATTCAAATGAAAATTCTTGAATTTTCTATTTACAATTATCCAGTTTATAGATTTATTCTTGCAACAGGATCAACCACACACTTAAGACAGGCGATTTATATAAAACTAGTTTTTCAAACCTTATTTTGATCAGATTTCAGTTTCTATTTATTTTTATGAAAAGAAAGACCTAGTTGACCTTGTATTGTGTATTATATCCCTCTATGTCTTGTACGAAAAATACACTTAGTTTTAACAATTTATATTTTTTATGTTCATGTTATTTAATACATAACTTATTTAACATGTGAGAACTTGTGTAGCCAGCATGTTGCCTTCATACATTTGAATATTTTGATATTGACACTTTCCTATTGTAAGTACGATTATTTTTATTTGCCAAGTGCAAGAATAACAAGAACTCCCAGATGAAGATGTCAGGATATTGGTAGCTTCTGATTGGTTACTTCATGACATCTGTGGTAAGAGAGGCATGCCTCCGTGACACACTAATTCCCATCACGGTTCAGATGGTATCAAATCAACAACAGTAGCAAAAGAGCTTAAAATGCAGCTTGTAACAGGAGAATTTGCTGAAATGAGTCCTGTACTTTCACAGCCTGACAGGCCACTCAGTGAGGAAGAAGCCGTCGCTCCAAAAGCGACTTGAAAACTTGGATTACATTTTGCAAAAGCAACTTTGAGGCAAGAAACAAAATATAAGGGGTGCTATTTTTAAGAAGGCATTTCATCATCCATTGTTGGTTGTCTTATATATATACACAGACTAGTGAGTGTGAGAGCCACTGTCCAGGATGAAACATCCAAGATCCATAAATACAGAAAGGACAAAGCCTCAATGGACGATATGCTCAGCGAATGTCTCAGGCAATGGGGAACAGAGGATGAGGGGCTAGAGGTTCCATCATGAGAGGACAAGCCCCTACATGGGATGTACCACCGATAAATAACTGAAGTGGCTGATATCAGGGAATCCTACCAATGGCTGGAGAAAGCTGGACTTAAGGACAGCACAGAGGCTCTCATCCTGGCTGCACTGAGCAATAGAGGCTCAGATCTACCACACCATACAAGACCCTAGGTGTAGGTTATGCAGCAACTGTTATGAGACAGTCCAGCACATAACAGCAGGGTGCAAGATGTTGGCAGGGAAAGCGTACAGGAACATCTGTGCAGAATACGGACTAGAAGCCCTGAGATCGAAGTGGGGAACACCCCCAAAGGTGGTGGAGAATGACCGAGCTAAGATCCTGTGGGACTTCCAGATCCAGACAGACAAGATAGTGGTGGTGTCCGGTTGGTGAACCAACCGGACATTGTGGTGGTGGATAAAGAGCAGAGGAAAGCTGATGTGGTGAATGTAGCAATACCAAGTGACTACAACATCAGGAAAAAGGAGCATGAGAAACTGGAGAAATACCAGGGCCTCAGGGAGG
>CAEGAF010166338.1:0-24381 GCA_903067075.1 Micropoecilia bifurca | reverse complement strand
CACACACACACACACACACACACACACACACACACACACACACACACACACACACACACACACACACACACTGCTATTCTCCTTCCTAACACTTCTCCTTGTGAGAAACTGACAAGCACACGTCTCTTTTGGCATAACGTTCCCATTTCACTTTACTTGGGTTCCTTACTTCCTCTGCCTACGCTTTGCATAAATGCATGTTGAGCCTCCGCCTCATACATGCATTACAACTTTCCCTTCCCACACATTATGCGTTTCCCGTGTCGTGTTCGAAACCAGAACCGGGACGTACGAGGAGAATCTTTAAAAGGCACGGAAAAGATTTGAGCGTTGAGAGCAGCTCATTAAGTCGGTCGGAGAGCGCCAAAGGTTTCACGCGTGAACGGCGCACGGTTTTCCAGTCGCTTACCTGCTGTCAGCCAACAAGCCGTGCAGATAAAAATATCACATTAAAAGCCAGCGCTATTGTGTTCTGCTGTCACTGTGAAGGCCCACTTCCACCCGAGGCTGATGGAGCTCGGTTCCGGGAGAAGGCATGTCAACCGAGCGAACGAGCGGCGTGGTACGCAGCAGAACAGGTGTCACATGAGATGTGCTTTAGATCTTTACAGCTGTTGTCGTTTGACAGCAATTACACAAAACTCTGACTGAGATATCTCTGGAAAAATAAAGGATAAATCTGCGTGCATTACTTACCTAAAATTGCGGTTTTGACAAATGTTCTCACACGTGAGGATTTGCTCACGAAGTTGGCCGAACATCGACAGTGATGTTCATGGGCATTAGTGGAAAATAAAACTCATTGTCAGTTCGAACCCAAGGCTCGATCCTCATCTTAAATTCTCTCAGCTTTTACTGTCAGAGTGATGTGGCACCAATCCTGTGAAATCAGTTCTTTAATAGGAAAAAAAAAACAACAAAGTGTGATCATTTTAAAGTACCATTCCCAGCCAGACAGACAAATAAACCCGTTCTTAAAATAGATTTTAGAGACTACAAGCAAAAAAAAGGAAAAAAAATGACAGCAGGCCCTCCCTTGAAACATCACCGGGTTTTCTGCTGGTGTCACCATAACAAACCGTGACAGGTTTGTTTGAACGAGGATACCATTCCCACCCACAAACGCTTCGCAGGCGGGGGCTTTTGAGAGCCTGTTCTGGTGATGAATAAATATGGCTTTCCAGGGTGGCAGGTAAAACTGAGGCTTATCTGCGCGGGGATGAAGAACACTCGTTGCAGTGCTGCTGTCTAAGCACAGCGATACGGAGCTGCTTTGCCACGTTTTTTTTCATGTTCCACCTCATTTTTGTCCGTCTCTGCATCTTACTATTTTTAAGAATGTTTCTTTTTTTTCCCTTCTTCCCACTGAGAGTGTTTGACTTTCCTTCCCTCCTCCCTGCATTAGCACTCTCTTCAACAACTAAGAGACCCACCATGTCTTATGCTGTGGTTTTGCTGCCAAACTATCTTAAGCAAGCGACCGGGTCGAAACAGAAGCTGTCTGTCCTTTAGGATCTGCTTCTCCCTTTTCCTTTTCTGGCCCCTCCTCGGTGTCTAGTTGCAGTCACGGAGACGGTGGGACACCTTGGGAGACCCACGGGCGAGTGGAAATGCTTCTGACCTGTGCCTGACCCAGAGTGCATGCGTGTGTGTGTGTGTGTGTGTGTGTGTGTGTGTGTGTGTGTGTGTGTGTGTGTGTGTGTGTGTGTGTGTGTGTTTGTGTGTGTGTTCCAAAAAAAAGGCTTAATAAAAAACTTTGAAATAATTTTTTTTCCAGTGTGCAGAACAGGAGAAGTCTATGTGCTGTCCTTATCTGCGACTCCTACAACGTATTTGTGAGATTACTAGAATTGAATTATCTGGGTGAGGATGAATGTGCAGATATTACCCTGTAATCTCTTCTTTTGAAGTCTTTGTCTTATCAAAGTGCTAGAGGTAGTCCCATGTATCTGTTAGCTGACAAATTAGGAAGCCATTTTTAAAAAGGACCCACCTGCTTTGCTTAAAGGGGCAGTGTTATGTAAAAATGACCTTTTCTTTAATCAAAAACATCGCTGGAGCATTGCTTTGATTCTTTCATGCATGTTTTAGAAAATCCTTTAACCTTCCATGGCAACTATTCAGCTGTTCAAACGCTGGTTAAACCTAGCTCCGCCTTCAAGACGAAGCTCCTCCTCTGATCCTCACAGAACTCTCCTCCCTGCAAATCCCTTACTCAGCTCCTTCAGACTAGCCAGCAGCAATTAGCAAACACCTGTTGGAACTGAGCTTCTGCTGAGCTCATTATAGGAGATACTAATTGGTACAGCAAGAAGTAGCTGCACCGAGGAGGTTTAATAGAGGAGTGATGTGATAACTTTCTGAAGGCGGAGGTTGAGAAAGAGCAGACATTTCTTAAAGAGACAGGCCCAATTCAAAGGCGTTAAAGTACAAAGTCAAATTTCTTTTCATTTATTTGATGTATATAGCATTTTTATGACAAGTGAAGTTAAACATAGCTACTTGACTGTGCTATAAAATGACATCATGTGTCTGGGAAACACAAAGTACTGCCCCTTTAAGCGCACTAAGCCGCTGACAGAGGAGACGCGTTTGTGAGCAGCAGAGTTTCTGTCTGTTTGCGTTCGATGGTAAAAGTACGACGCACCACAGATTTAACACTCATGTTGTAATCCAGCAGGAAGACTGGATTACGAAGAAACTTTCTGACAGATATAGCTTAGTAAGCAACAACTTCTAACCGGCAGGTAGCTCAGATGTTATCTCCTCTGAGGAATCCCTCTCCCATGGCGGCTGTGTGCAAAGGGAGCAGATGTGTAAACATAAATGTCTGCACTGCCTAATCTCTAAAGGCCCAGACAGATAAATCCGCTTCCCAAATTTAAGCCCACTGGTTCATATAACTGTGTCGTAATGTCAAACACGTCAGCTTATGTTTGACTCTTAATAATTCTGATAAGTTATTTAAGAAGCTATTACTGAGTGTGTTTAGCCATGTGTAGTAGGAAGTGTGCGTGACTAAAAATAAAAGGGCCTGTCCAGCTACTTGTTAAAGAACCGCTACAACTAAAAGAAATAAAATAAAATTAATACAAATTCCTTTTAAAGCTGATAATTTTTTTTAAACGCAGGAGCTTCTGTACGTTCTGAAACTCTCCTGCGCTGGAATTTGAAAGACTTCTCTCTATGTAGCGCTTTCTTCCCACCCTTGTCCAACCTTGTTCTACGCTTCACTTCGTTCTGAGTGTCTGGGCTCTTGGCTCTTGAGAAACGATTGCTTCCTGGAGGCGTGGGCTCTGTTGAAGTTTTAAATTTTACCTAGTCGCTAACATTTCTCTGCGACATATGCAGTGCGCCAGTGCTTCGCTGTGAAAACTAAACCGTCCTTCACTGCGAAGAAAGAAGTGGTAAGCCAAACCAAATGGCTGCTAATGTTGTTTCAGTATTTGGAAGTGTGGCTTCAGCGGACCGACCGACTTTGTTCACTTCCTCTGCTTACAATACTATTTCCAGTCAGAAGAAACACTTTGATAAAATTAAGATTACTTTAAACCTCAATCTGCCAAAAGTATGAATAAGTTTGGACTTGTGTCTAAGTAACATTAAATGAGAAATTCACCAGATTAGCAGCTTAAACAGCGTTTTTAGGAGTGTTAGCAGCAATTATTGCTACCATTGTTCTCTTTGTGTACTGTCTTCAGATTATAGATCACTACTTTGCAAAAAGTCAAGTCCATCATCATCCCTGTCAGAGATAAGCTCAAACGCTTCCAGTTATTGAAACAGTCAGAGGGACGTGACATTTGGGTGATGTTTCAGTCATCATTTTGGTCAATTATTTCATTTAGAAGATGAATGGTCCCAAACTTAGACCAAACTTAAAATTTGTTTTATTAGTTTTAGTTTCCATACTTACTCCACTCTTTTCTCATTAACTTTTTCTGTCAGTTCTGAATCAGTTCTGAACGCTTACGATGCTCTGGTTAGCATGATGCTAAAGATGCTCAGAATAAATGTTGCTAAGATTTCTTTTTTAATTGTTGTTGATGATGATGCTGTTTCTGCTTCTGTGGTTGTTGTTAATGTTTTTGTGTTGGACAAGGAGGAGCTAAAAAGCATTTTTAAGCTTTAATGTTAGGCCGAAATCCCCAAAATACGTACCAGAAATACTTTTGATGAGTGTCGACAATATTCAAGCTAAGTAAGGGCTTTTTAAGAGGAGTTACTGTCCAAAATGGAAGTTACAAACGTATGAGTCATTTCGTTTTTCAACTCCGCTTTAAGCTAAAAGAAAAGTTCTTATCAAACTAAGAATGCATGTAGCAATAATTTTTTTGTATCGTCTGCTTCCAGTGATGTATCAATGTTGGTGGAAGAGATAGAAGAGCAAACGAAAGAAACGGAGCAATTGTAGCAAATCCCCCAGAGGCCAAGGCAAACGCTCAGATAAGGTGAAGTTAGGAGGACAAGAATATGAGTCAGTCTGAGCAACAAAGCGGCACATTCACCGTTTACCCTTGTTGACGCAGGTTTGAGGCATTCATTTTTCATCTTCTGCTGTGTGAGACGTAGACGTCAGCGAGTAGGCTGCCATTGACCGTTTTTCAAAGGGAATGTAGAAATAGACAGGAAAGGAAGAAAAGCAGCATGTTCAAGGGTTGGGGTCACGTATGGAGAAATAATGACTGAGCAGAAGAATTACCTTGCAGTACAGAACATCACCTGGTAAAGTAGCCCAGTGCTTATGGAGCAAATAAAAACAAGCATACCCGCAACCCTCAAAAGAAAAGAAAAACCACCGCAGCTCTTCCAGAAAGACACGGCTACTTGCCCTCACAGTACCGCGCTCTGAAATTGTACGTATGTGTTTACGTGCTTTGTTTGTCCGCCCGCTATGCCGGATCTCCCTGGAAATCCTCCCACTTGATTACACTGTTTATTCTTCGCATATCCCCAGACTCCTGCCCACCAGCAGGCCACAGCCAGGAGGAAACCCTAGATGGCTGCTCTATGCTTTGCATTCCTCTGCCGACGGTACGAACACGCAGGGACTAGAGCCACAAAGCTGCTTCAGGAGTTTGACATACGGATGTCACAGTGCAGAGTTTGAGGCGTACGTTAGGACATCTATGTCCAAAGTTTTTGCCACATGGGCCAAAATTGTTGAGTCAAAAGTAGTGATGGGCCAAAATGAAAAAAAAGAAACCCAACCAGTCAGTCCAAGGGCCACTAATGACCCCCGGGCCGCACTTTGGATACCCCTACATTAAAAGTTAACTGAAAGAAAAATATGAGGCAGTGATGCAGATTCACAACTTGCAGAAGCACTAGTGCCTCAAGGATCTTGTGGCTTGACATGCTGCACTAACTAAAGGTTATACAGGGTTTCCTCTAGAAAACCTGCTAAGTCTGGTGGTGGGGGCGCTATGGCAACCCACCTGAGCTTTTTGCTGAAAAATTATCCAAAAATTTGGAGGTGCACCTGCTTTGCTTAAAGCTGTATTATTATCTTAATTCGTCACTGTTACTCAACAAACTCCTCTTATCCTGGTGGAGGGGCAAGTAAAGCCTGGTGACCCACCAGACTTAAAATACATTAAGGGAAACCCTGATTATTTGTTAAGCTCGTCTTGATTATCAAACTGCTGTTACCGTGGGACCTAAAGATTCTTTAAAACAAAGGTGCAAAAACAAAATGGACTGCCTCTTACCTAAAGATGGATGTGTTGTCCCTCCTCAGCTGCTGCTACAGCAGAAACAATTCCTTATGAAAGAGTTAGAATTACAGGACTTCAATGTTAGCCTGTCCACACCTACAGCAAAAGACAAACAAGTCATTGGTCTGTTGTCTGATCAATCATCTAAGGAAATAACACCTTTCCTGGTAGTAAAAGAGCAGCTACTAAGGACTCTGCTCTGCTACAGCAGTAGCATTATTGTTGGGAGGAAAAATAGCTTATCGACAAGCATCTAAATGGATTCATCTGCTGTAAGGAAACATATAGATCTTTAAAACGTAACAAAGTTTGAATTTACTGTATCAGTGGTGATTCTTTTTTTTACACTCATCACAGTTATCTTGTAGCTAGTTATTATTTTTCATTTTCTGTTTTATTAGCTTGAAATACTTAACAGATTACAACATGCGGCCATAAATAAATGCTGGGTTTGGTTTAGTATCTTTTGGTCTAGAGATGACAGTAAAATGAAACAGCATAGACTGAATCAGAATGTAAACCGTACCGCAGTAGAAAGTAATGAATTTGCTTGTTAGATTTATAAAAATATCTTGGGGATCTGACTCGATCTATTCGCACAATGTCAAGTGCTTCACGTCTTTCTCCTCTGCGACACTGACACACTTCAGAGAGATGAGCTGCCACTCTGAGATTACTGCTGCACTTCAAACATCCTGGACCTTCACTCAAGGCCTCCACATTAACATATTTTTAAATGCAGGAAAAAGAAAAGACAGATATTTTACTTATTATAAACAGATTTATTATAAACTAAAGATAACCATTTGCTATTTCTATAAAGTATTGGACTTTGCCATAAACTTCTCAACCTTGTTGACGTTATTTTATTCGGCCTGTTTTGCAGAAGTTTGGCTTTTGTCATACAAATTGCATAAAATGTGGTAAGGTTGTGTAATTTCAGGGGAAGATTTTTCAGTGTTTTTCTTCTAGTTCTCTTCTGGATCAGCTACTTTTGATCTAAACAGACCATTGTGGGCACTCCAGCCGTTTGGGCTTTTTTTTCTGGCAACCAGATTCAAAAATACACCTGGATTCTAATTTTTCAGGTCATGATGTTTAAATTATGTGTTTTATGTTTTGTTTTTTTTTCTAAATGTAATTTTACTGTAAATTAAAAATGACCACTTAATAAAAGTTGGCAACAATTCAAGTTTTTGATAACTTTTATTGACACTGCCAAAGAAAGAAAATGTGATAGAGTATTAGGGCCACAATAAGAAAATAAAAAGCATTAAATTACAAGAATAATATTATAAGAATAAACTTGTACTTGAATAAAGTCAAAATAATACAAATTAATAAAAAGCCCTCAGTATTGTAAGTTATGCACTAGCATACTTGGTGTGCAAATAATAACACTCATAAAAGAATTGAAGAACTAGATTGATTAAAAAAATTCTATCTTTAAAAGACTACATTTAGTGTCAAATGGATGCAAGTGGACAAACCTATTTACAAAGAATCAACAGTGTTGCTAATTTTGACACTTGCATAACATCTCTTACCAAAAAAGGTGTCCAAGAAACACAGAGAACAAAATAAAATATGAATATATTATACTTCATTGATCCTCAAGGGGAAATTGCTTATTTGCTGACCAGCTGCTCCATCCAAAGTGTTGCATATTGGTAAACATAATCATAATCAATATAACATTTAAAACAAAAAAGAAGGTGCCTCTGAAGAATTAGATAGTTTTGTTCTTTTCACTTCTTGAACATGTTTACATAGCAAAAATACACAGATTACATAATAACTCTAAAGATAAAAATGAAAAGTCCTAGCTTATTGAAAGCAACACAACTTTATCATCTTGTTATAAATATGTACAAATTGGAGAAATTTTGACTAATTTAACCTTTGGCTGCTGCTGTTGTGCCAGAAAGTGACTCTTCTGACTTTGTGCAGTCAGCATTCTGCTCAGTCTTGAGTTTCCACCATAACAATGCATCCTATTTAAGAGCAGCCTCGCTTCCTGTCTCATTGTCAAATAATGATCATATTGTGTTTCTGTTTGAAGGCTCAGCCCAGCATGATGAGGATTGTTCTGTAAAGAATGCATAAGAGGACGCCAGTCCCTCTGGGATGATATCTTGGTTGTAGACATAATAAAGACAACACAGGGGCTTTAATCGCTGACAGATTGCGAGAAAAGCTAAGAGTGACAACGATCAGGTGTGGTTTGGGACTTGGTGTGTGTTTGCAGGAACTAGGTTGCATCAAGTAGACACAGCTGAAAACTAACTGCTAACCACTATATCAACAGGGCATTTCCTGTCTCACCTTGTGAATGGATCCTTTACCAAACAAACACCTAAGAAAACTTGTCACCTAAAGCAATAAATTATGAATGAGTAAAATAATACGATGCTGCAGGAAAGAACCAACCGTATGATTTTTCTCTGCTGACGTTAGAGACATGTCGTTAATTTAACCTAACAATTGTGTTTGTCAAAAGGTGATGCAAAGCATTTTAAGATCAATATTTAAAGTTTTTGAATAGTTCTTATGACAAAAGTCAAGCTTAACACCCAGCTAAAATGAAGTTTTAGTTGTACCCAAAAATTAGATTGCTTTCTCATGATTAAACTAAAATGTGCACTCAAACACAAACAAAAAACTGTACTGAAAAAATACTGAAAATCAATAAGTAAATAATACAGAAAATTTTTACTGACACTGAGACGCTTTAGAAGGAAAAGAAAAATGCACATAAAACCATTATTTGTTGTTTTGTAATTATGCTAACATTTTTTATAAAGCGTTGGAAGTAAAATTAGTGACTCTTAAAGATGAATAACTTCTTTATTGTTTAATATAAAATACATTCTCTTAAAAGCTGTTTAAATATCCCACAGAATGACCTTTTAATTGACTCCAGTGATGTTTGGTTTTTGTTATTTTGTTTTCCTTTTTGGCTAACGTCCTGTTGTCTGTCATGTGTAAGTGTTTAAAGCGGCCACCCCTTTTTAGGGTTTTAACATTTACCAGCAAACATGAAGTTGGCAAAAATGTTACAGGCATTTGGTCACAGGCCAGCAAATTAAACGAAATCTAATCAGCTAAGGTACATTTAGTCGAGTTAAGTCTTGTGGGGATAATTATTGTCTGAACCAGTCAATAGTTAGAGAAATACTGCAGCTGTAAATGTTTCACTTCAACCAGTTTAGTCACAAAGTGAGCATAAAGCATTTCACTTGCAACCTTTGGGAAATACCAAACACTCTACACGTATTAGCATGGCTAATAAAAATTAACAAGAAGCCTTAAAACAAAGGAATTTCAGCTACAGTTGCATAACCTGACGTGGAAGATTTCTGAAAAGTACAATGTTTCATTTAAGAGTATTTATTCTGTGGTTGAAAAAAAAATCTGTAACAATTTCTGTAAAATAAATGGAAAACAATAGAAAACATGCTATTTAAGTAAGGCATTGTGTTGATCATTATAAGTCGGGGAATGACTAAACTCACAGGCAGTGGTGGGCACACTTTCCCTGATCTGCTAACGCGCTATTAGCAAAGCTAGTTTTTCGGTTAGCGCTTTAGCACATTTAGCTTCCCCTAAATTAATTTTCCAAGATAAATTCTAAAGCCCTAACTTGTCTGTTTTGTAATCTTTCACTCAAAAAAATCTACATCCGTGATGAGATTTTGATTATCTTCAGGTATCTAGACATATATGTTCATGCTTTTTTTAAATCTTGAAATGAAGAATGGCATCCTTGGGTTGCCGAGTAACCATAGCAACAACAAGTGATATTTAGACCTCTGGCCATGAATTTACCAGGCATGCTAATAATTGCCTATGGTGCTGCATTATATGAAGTTTCAGAAATGAGTTGACCCTTGACCCTTTCCCTCACAGGAGCCTTTTTATTGATCATATCTGCTCTCGCCATGAAGAATTTACAACACCCACCTACATGCTTTTTGCATTTATAGCTGAGATAAGATGAGTTATTGTTGTTTTTCCAGGAATTCCTGAAGCGGTATACGGTTTTACGTTTATTAAAAAACAAAAAAACAGCAACTCCCTGTGGTCACTGCGTAACAATCGCCTGCAGTGAAATGTAATCATTATGAGGATTATTTAGAGATGGTGTGTGTGACTGAGAATGAGTGTGTGTGCTTCCCGCCCATTCTGAGGGGGACAGCACTTCTTTAACCCGCAGGTCGTTGGATTGAATGAGCCCTGTTGTTTTCCAGCAGCGCTGTCCTGGTGGTGCACATTCTCATACACACACCGCATGCATCCAGACACACACACATAATGAAGGGCGCTGTAGAGGAATTAATGGAAAGTCTTGTTTTCTAGTAAGTGTTGCATATTTATGCTGTTTGAGATTGTTGTGTTTGCTGGAAAAAAGTAATCTTTGGCGGAGATGTTGGTAATTATGATGTCTTCATTTTTGAACAGCGTGGAGATCAAATGAAAACGTAGCCTGCTGTTAATATTTTTCTGTCGGTGTTAAAAAACTAAACTAAACTGAATATTCTTTGTTGTTTTTGTTTTGGTGCGGCACTATTTTACTTTTTGTCTCGGTTCATGGCTTCTCTAACCCTATTTGTGATTCTATTTTATGGTTAATTTTCGATGTGCCGCTGAGCGTGTTCTGCTGTTTACCTGCTGCTAGGTTTAGCGTACGTAACATCTAAAAAATGAAATATGCTTATTAAAGGAGGCGAATGATTGCTATGGTGATGCGGTGCAAAGATAGCTGCTGGCTTTGTTGTTGGCTGCAGGCGTTGGATGAGGTTAAATTATCTTTGCAAAACAGATCAAGCTCAGTTAGAATGGAGTACAACTTGTTACCTTCTGTTTTAAACCTGGACTTGTATTTCTTTTAATTTTCTACCTTTATTTATGCAGGTTGTCTCATTGAGATCCAAGATCGCACAAAAGACCTGTTTAGATGAAACAAACATACAGAAAACTTTGACTGGGCCATTTAACACATGGATATGCTGTGATCTAAACCATATCATAGGAATTTTGCCTACATGTGTAAATTCAATACCTTGCGCTTTGGACTTGCTTAAATACAGACGATTTCCAATAGCTGTGTTTCCATTGACCATAAAATTGAGCCAATTGAAATTACAAAAAAAAGCAAAATGGAAACATGGCCTTTTGGAAAAACACATTACAAAACGTTATTGCGCTAAGTTGAGGTTGTTGTCGGATAATGTGGAACTGGCTCCAGCAGATCTTGCGCAGTTCATAAAGGTTGTGTGTCATTCAACATGTAAACAGGTCTTCTGTAAACTCGCTGGCAAGAATATCTCCAAATCGCTTCATAACTAGCTGCTCCAAACTATAAGTGACTATATCTCATGTAACTGTTTACATCCGTCGCTGCCATGATTTTTAACGTCTTATCGCGTGAACAAGTTTATTCACTTGTGATTTTCATGTCTTATTTCATGGAAACACTGCAATTGAGATTTTTTTTCTTTTCTTGACATTAGCACAGTATTGACAGAGATATATGGACATTTGCAATAGAAACACAGTTATTGTCCGCTGTTGCTCTGCTGTGAGAGAGGACTGACTGACCGACTGCGCTCACCAGGTCACATCTGCACTTGCACGGTTAACAATAGTCAACCCATTGTTATGAAGTAAGCGACTTTTCAGACAAAGAAAATGGTTTCAGCCAAAATTGAAATCGGCAGCCCAGACTTAGAAAATTATCTGCCTGTCTGTGATTCTCCAGAAAACTGCAATCAATGCATCACTACTGGAAGATATTCCACTTTCCACACAGGGTTAGGTTTTCTGACCTAACCCTGCTTTAATCTTCTCCACAACGATTTCCCTGACCTGTCTGCTGCTCTTCATGAGGCCCTTTGTTCACTAATGTTCTCTAACAAAACATCTGATGCCTTCACAAGACAAGCTGTAGCTACACTAAAGTTAAATTACACACAGTTGGCCTCTGCTTACTAATTAGGGCATTCGGTTGCTCTGGATTGCATTTATCAAAGTACAAATTTTCTAGTTATGTATCACTTTGTGTTTATCATCCACATAAAAATCCCAGTGAAGTTTGTGACTCTAATGTGAAAACAATTGGTGGAACATTTCAATATGAACACTTTTGTAAAGCAGTATAAGTAAGACGCTTAAGCTTTGGTTACAGAAATTAATATTGCGTTCGCCACACATACACACTGTGGTAATTCAATTTCAGCAGCTCACACACACATACACAAAAGCTCCCTCTCTCCCCTCCAGTGTTCTATAGCGCTCTTGGTGGATATACAGCCCACAGCTATACACTATTTGAATATAAATCAGCTTGTTGGAAAAAGATAGTCTGAAAAAAAATGTTCCCGCCGACTGTGTCAAAACCAATAAATTACACCCAAAATCATTCTGCCCTCATTTTACTTGACAAATGCCTGGTTGTTACGGCGAGCCCCGCAGGCAGGGCTGAAGTATGGTTGCTATATGTTGCAGCGCGCTCCGCCGGAGTCAGTCATTGGGTTTTTGAATATGCTAATCAGTCAAGCTAAATGAGCTACTTGCTTTTGTTTACTTGGGCAACACAGGAATAATTTCTCATCTGACAATCGGACCGTTTTGAGAGAAAAATATTCTGTGAACTGACATATGATTGTTGGATGTGGGGAATATTTATTCTTCCATGCTTTGTTCTCTTTTGTGCATTTTGCTCCCAGAAACAAGCCTTAATAAAACATTTATCCTTCTTCTTGTCAGGGTTCTTGTGATCACAAGGTCGTGCCTGTAATCAGTAGTCCACTCACCTTTTGTAATTCACACACACACACACATCTGTGTCAACTCCCCCAGCCTCCACTTCTCTCCCCATCAGCTCCTTTACTATTTATGTCTTCTTCTCTGTGTGGGAGTTGTCCTGCTGCGCCTCTCCTTTTACTACTGCCGGTGTGTCATTAGTGATCTTCGTCGTTTTGGTGTGGTGACAGAGAGGCTGCTCAGAGTTTTATTTTAGCCTTTGTTTGGTGGTGTGACAGTGACAGTCCGTGTTTCCATTTATTGTAAAATTTTGCAATTTGGAATAACCGAAATAAATTTGTTGGAAACACACCGATTGCTGAAAAACTCAAGTACTTCAGTAGAGTTGGAGTTGGAGGATGATGGTTTAGTCAGTTACCACATGGACAAACTTAATCACTCAGGTGTGATTTCAATTGTTTTTTTATTTAATGGAAACACCACAATTGCGAATTTGTGTTATTTCAACAATAGTGGAATATCAACAAAGTTTTGCACACAATTGAAATGGAAACGCAGCTACACATGCAGTGCAGGTTGTTCTTAATGGTGTCAAAAGGTTAGTTAATATATGTATAATATGAGTAAATGTCTCATAACAGCAATATTAATATCGGATATTGATATTGGGCCAAATTTTCATATCTGTGTATCCCTAGGATTTAGTAATCATACAAAATTATATACCCTCAGACCGTAAATTCTCAAAACCACAGGATCCCGTCTCTTAAGACTGTGGAAGGGTTATAAAAGGCATTTAGAATCATTTGTACTCAAATATTTGCAAAGTTCTGCTACTTGCAGGCCTCTGTGGTCCCTAACCCTGCAAACACCGGGGAGCCATTGTATTTTCTTTGCTCGTGTGAATGTGCCTGCATATGTACTGGAATGTCCATACTTTGCTCTTTTACTCTGTGATGACAGCTGAATTTGGAAAAAAGAGCGCACTGTTTCAGGAGCACAATGCAGCATTTCAGTGAAGAAGAGGGAGGCTTTGTGTGAATCTAAATTATCTTCTTTTTTTTTTTTAATCCAGCATACAGCCACGCATTTGTGCATCAACACTTTAACATCGCTGGTCGCTTGACCGCGTCTCCTGATTCAGGGATTTATTGACAGTTTTTGTGTCCCTTTAATTGAAAAGTTTCTCCACTGTGTATTAAAACAGGGTCACTGAGCAACATATTGACGAACTGTGATAACAATGGCAACGGGGTTGCTCTTTCACACTTCTTAAAGAGTAACCCCATACCGCCACACTGAACCACACTCCATCTCCGTCAATGTCCACCTCCATACACACCATCAACTCGTCTCTAAAGTCCGCTTTTTACCGCCACATGTTTAGCTCTTCTCACTAAGATCTGTCCGAGGTCAAAGGTATTTGATGTTCCATCTTCAACGATGCGGGCCTGAGCTTTTTATCCCGCGTTTCATGAGAAAAAAATCGAAACTGAAGCGATCCAGGAAATGAAGTTTATTCTCTGAGTGCCAAAAATGTACGTGGTAAGCAATCCAAAGAACAGGAAATGAGAAAGAGAACTGTGGAGTCCTGACTCAGGTTGCAAACTTAATCTATCAGGTTTGTAAAGCACTCACACTCTGTTCATTAGGTCTGTAAATCTACAGCAGTGATTATAGACGGACTCTTTCAGCCTACCTAAGAAGAAGAGGAAGATTGTCACCCCCTGTATGTGTGTTGTAGTTTCTGTTTATAAATGACCCAAGTTTGATATTTGGACAGAGTTAGCAGCATTGGAATGGGTTTACTTAGACTTTACTGCTTTGTTAGATCTACTACCCCATAAATACAATATCTGATGCTGGGATGTATCTGAATGTGTAAAAAAGCGATCATGTTTAAAAACAGTTGTTCTTAAAAGGAAGAGCATTTTCTAGGCCTCTTTACTGAATAAAACTGAAACAATACGTATTACTTTAGTCATAGTATACAACATTAATCATCTTTTTTTTCAATTTGTATGACTTGTTTTAGGTAGAGTGTTTACAAATACTTTATAAGTTTCATGCCGTCAGATGCAACACAGTTGATTGTGTAATTTAGAAAATTAGGCCAGGGTAGACAATACTTCCATTTGCAAAAAATATGATTATTTTGTCAGAACAACGCACCCCCTTCCCTCAAACCCCACTTCTCTCATCAGGGGTCTTGCCCGGCACATTAAAATCCCCGGCTGTAAAGAGTCTTTATTGATAGATATAGAAGCTCAGGAGCATCTCCAGCGATAGGCCTCAGATGTAACCACGGCCCACATCATTACTGGTTGTGCTGTATAATTAGCTGCTTGCAGGCTATCTCTCCTCACACATATTCCCACAGAGACAGTGGCCCGATGGGAGCAATGCTCATTTGCTAATGTGTCAGTTTTGAGGGGAGAAAATCTCCCGCATATGCCCGGTCAGTCTGGTTTTGTGTCACTGTGGCATCAGTTCAACTTCTCGAAACAGTGCAGTGAATCGGATGCTTTCTAAAAACCATATTAGGTCTGCATGCACAAATTGAACAATGTATATTCATGTAATGCAGTAGCCCGGCTTTAATGGAACCCTAGTTAGTTTACCTAGGAAGTTTGGCTCGTTCGGGAAGGTGAGAAAGTGAACTCTGGTCCGCTTACATTCCTAGGTCTTGGTCCAGCTGATGTGAATTCTGGTGTGATTCAAATGCATGAGGATATAAGCGACCTGGAGATTCCTCCAAAAGCAGGAGCAGGGCATCTTGGGTAAATCCAACCTAAAAACAAACGCAAGAGTCTTAGCTAGCAAAAGAAAAAGCCAACATTCTCTAAAATAACTCCCATGCATTTTTGTTTACATGTTGTGAAAAAGAAAGTTGAGCTTAATGTCTCCTTCAGAGGTTTTTGTGCCGCTTACTTCAGTGGTTCTTGGTGCAGCGCCACCACAGGCGAGGAGGGGGAACAGGTTTTTCTGTGTTTGGTTGGTTTGACAAAGAGCAGTGTGAAAACAAGCTGTATCAGCTGAAACCCATCAAACCAAGATGTGAAAACAGCCTAAAATGTAACAAAGGATGCTTTGTGGTTTATTATTGGAAATGGCAGAAGGACGTTGCAAGAATTGTGAGTAAGATACAAAAATGCTTGTTTTGCACAATACCAGGAAAATGCAGAATACAGTTCTATTGCTGAAAATTGCACAGCTTAATTTTTCTGGCTGTTTCTTCACTATTGCATAAGGCCCCTATCTAAAACATACAGAGTGCTTTCCCTTTGCCATATTGTGCACACTCTTATCAATGATTGTGATTTTTTTATACTGCATAGTTCTGACTAATCTTTATCAGTGCAGACAAAGAGTCTGCATAGCTTAGCTTGACATAATGCAACATTATTTTTAATTTTCTTAAGCTTTGTTTTTTTCATAAACACTTGAAAACACGTAGGATGAATAAACAATAACCTGAAAAAATACTTCTTAAACTCTTTAGGCTTCTATGGTTGACTTAATCTGTTTTTTCAACTCCTTTTCCCGAGTGCTGATCCAACTACTAAAATGATAAAGGCATTTTCATACTCTGTTGCGTCTGTGTCTGCATCTTTTGCCTGTGGTGGTTCTGGGTTGTTTCTGTACATTAGCGTAGCTCACTGCTTTCAGATAAACTTGAGCTTCTTCCACGTAACTCCTGCATACCTCAAATCTGCTGGACCTCCAGAGAGCTCTGACCAAGATTGCTATTAAGGGTGAATTCAGCTCATGTGAGACTGCTGAGAAATGTTTCACATTTATTGTCACCGGAAAACAAATGTACAAAGCTCGACATGTACATGACTCTTAGAATGCCAAATCCAATTTAAATGTGTTTCACTTAAATTTTGCTGAAATAGATGGCAATTTTGATGATATTCTGGTTAATTGAGATATACCTGTATAGGATGAGAATTAGCAACAAATCACATTTACATTCCGTCTATATTTAACGTGCCTGTTGGTTTTGTCTGATTTCCTTGACATGGCACGGTGTCGAAGTGTTTGCCAGTTCTGAAGTAAACTTTCCCAGTGTCTCACACACACCAGTGACTCTGTTTTCTTTTCCTATCTGATGCAAAACATAGCGAGGCACTTTCAGCTTTGTTTCGGTTCGTTTGATAGCTTTTGTATTCAAATGTAGACTAGGAAACGATTTGGTTATCCCCTCTCCTTCACCATTGATCTGGAACAGCCTGACCACTGCCATGGTTTCCTGTAGCCTACGGTGGAGCTCAGGGGCAAAAACTGCAAATGAGTGTTAACACCAGCAATCCGGTCTGGATTAAAGCAGGACACGAGGTTTATGTTTTGGTTTCTTTTTGTTTTAAACCTATTCTTATATTTTTTCTGGTTTGTTAATAATTAATATCCATCTTTTGTCCTTTGCAACATCAAAATATTGTTTGAGGGATTTTTTATGTTGTGTTTTCCAAACTTTGTTAAAGAAATGAAGATAAAAATTTGAGGGAAATATTTTCAGGAGAGACGGGAATGGGGAATAAATGACAGGGTAAGGTTTAAAATGTTGGCAGGTTTGTTTGTTCGCCTCTGTGAAACGTAGCATAAACATTGGAGTGGAGAGGAGGCCAGGAAATGGCCCTGGGTTGTTTAGAGTCTCAGATTGTCTGGATATGCTAACATGCTGCTTTCTTTTTTCTTTTCCTTTCAGTTTTCTTTTTCCTCTTCCTCTGTGACCTTTCCGGTTTGTACTGTAAACAAAGACAGATTGGCCGACATGAGCACAGAGACAGATTTCAGTCGACTTCCTGATGGTCGTGTTTCCACCAGCAGGGAAACATGAGCTCAGTGCAAAGCTTCAGTCTAGGAAAAAGTCATTGACTATGGATTTTATGCTGCCTTTGACTAATTAGGAACCTACAAAAAAATTATTGACAAAACTAAAAACTAAGGATGAAGGCAAGCAAGAAAGAAAATATGGAAATGGAACAACTAGGCCTTTGATGATAATTTTCACTAGATGATAAATTGTCCCAGAAATTATTGCAAAAGATGATAATATTGTCATTTTATGTCCATTTTCAACAGATATAACAATAATAGCAACATAGCGCACCGTCTCAAAAACCAAAAATATCATCTACAAAACAATTAACACTGGAACTGGAAAACATTTGAAATATCCAAAATAAAAACAAAACATTTGGAACAGTAACTAAAATGGATTATGAAGTCCCGGTGACCAAAATAGTGTTTGAAATAATAATAATAGTCGCTCAGCTTCGACAAGGAAAACAGGCCAACGCGGCAGGTAAGAGCAAGCTAACTACTTTGTGCTGCAAACATTTGCAGCATTTCTCAAAGTGCTGGCTTCCTTACGAGATAGAAGGGGCCGTCCCTTTAAGAACCGTCGTCCGAACAGAAATTATTGTGCTCATTTTCATTCATGATCCAATTAATTGATTATTGATTATCGTGACAGGCTTAGTGACAACACCTGCTCCTCTCTGCTTTTCATTCATAGTCTGAAGCTTCAAAGTTAGTAAGTTAGCTCACTTACTGGTCCTTAATTTAAGGTTAATAGCTTTGTGTCGTTTTTTTAAAAAAAAAAAAGAATTATAAACACTATTTGTAAAGTTGAAATTTGTTTTTTTGTTTGTTTTTTTTTCAACCTGTCTTATATCAACACACAACTATTACGTTGTGTGTTGAGGTGAGTTGTTCCGCCACTCACAACCTTTGTTCTCATCAGTTTTATGGAGCCCATTACTATCAGCAACATCTGTGATAAACCCATAAAATTCGTTCTTGATGGCACTGCAGAGCACTATGTGGTCCTGGCTCTCTGCTGACAAAAGCTTAGAATTGAACCACACTCCTTTAAGAAAAAAGTCTAGGTATTAAAGTAAAGTTGCAACAGGATTTAAACATCAGAAATGGGGGAAAAAAAGGGTTAAGAATATTAATAATGTCAGTGTGTGATGACTGAAAAATTTATATCAAAAGCAGGAAAATTGTAAATTTGGGAAGACGAGCATATTTAAGCAATTACTAAACACAGAGTTAGATTGAACTACTCCTCTTTGATGGAGTAAGTTTTGATTTTAGTTCCAGACACAGAGATGGTGTCTGTGTGCCACACCCAAAGCAAGAGCTGATTCCAGAAAACAGGTAACCTCCCGTTACGATGGGATTTTACTAGTCATTCGCTGAATTTTTCATTTGGGGAATGACTCGTAAACCTGGAAGTAAAGTGATCTTGTGGGCTGCTGCAGGACAAAGAAATCTTTTAAGTAAGACAGAGTCTGCAGGGGTGTCAGCTTACACTAATTCACATTGAAAACTGGGAAAATGCTTCAGAGAATTAAAGAGAGAGCGTAGTATTTGTGAAATTGTATATTACACTGTGCTTTATTTTTTCTTTTTTAGTTCCTGTATTATCATATTACTGCAGCAACATGCAGGAACATGTTTTGAATATTTTGTAGCAACACTTGAGTAAAGAAAGCGGAAGTAACATTTTTGCTGAAGCTGTTTGCACCCTTTGTGGTCACAATCAACTGTGTGACGTGAAATATTGACCGTTGCTTCAAGCAGAACAAGAGAAAGTAGACAAAACCCGACATTTGAATATGTCCGCATCCTATCTTGCGGGTTTTTATCCACTGTTGACTTTTAATGTGTCTGCATTTTAAATGCATTTACAAAGCAAAGCAGAAGAAAAGATGCATAAAGAGCAAAATATTTATTTTCACATGACATATAATTCCATAAAAGGCCCTGCAATGATATCATGTCACTGTCAGCAGGAGAGATCCTACATCTAAACACATAGGCTGTTACAGGTCCCCGAAAAAAAACTCCTGCTGTCATTCCTGTGGATATATTGCCGTTATATATGATAAAAATGGCTTTATGATGCTGCAACTTAAGGAATCAACAGTGTTTTGAATGGAGGCTGCTTTCTTGTCAGGATCTCAATTATTGTTCTCAAAGGTCAAAACGGGATTTTGCTCCACTGTGGACAACGATGTAATGAGGTTGAAATGACATCTTTATTCATCATATGGCTGCAGACATTTCCCCTCCCTCCTCTTTGTGTTTAAAATTAGCTATGTCGAATGGCAGGTCAAGTCTGCACATGAGAGGGTGTGGTGAAAATATGCTTTGTGTTGCGGCATGACCTCAAGTAACAAACATTTTACAAAGTTCCTCAAACAGACATGTATTCATGTGCAACTTGGAAGGCACACATGAGAGTTTATTTTTTTGTTTTTTCCCCACTTGGACATCTTTCACGCGAACCCAGAGTGTTGCCTAACATCCTGACCTGTTCTTATCTCAGATAAGTTAGCCCACCGGTGCGAAAAGGGAACCTTGTTTTTGCCTTTGGCAATTGGAGTTGTTACAAACGTGTAACACTAACCTCTCTTCAGTCTGCCACTCTTCATCGGACACTGTCGCCCTCACACGAGCAGCAGCGATGGCAGATCAATCTGTCACTGTGCCTGGAAAGTTGCTCTCCGTTTGGGAGCGAAGCTGGGAGTAACACACACAGAGCAGGAAACAGAGGAGGTCTTTGGTAAGTGTGTGTGTGTGTGTGTGTGTGTATTGTAGGATAGAATGCGTTCTCTGGGGGTCGTCTGAGGTGAGGTATATAACTGGTTCGTGTCAAAAAACATGTAAAAAAAAAACTTGCCCAGCATAATTTCTGACCAACAGCTGAACATGTTCAATTCATCTCGTCATTCGTTAGCTGACAGCTCAATAGAATCCTAAAAGAAAAACACATTTTAAAGTAATTTCATCATAATTCTAACGGCGGAGTCACAAGAAAAAAACACAAAAAGAAAATTCAAATCCCGCAGATGGCCGTTAATTAACACTTGTCCACTTTTGAAGTGGGAACCTTTGTGATCCTTTCATGAGGGTTTTCAGAGCTGCATCCGGCCGCTCGAAAGTTTTCATAGAAATCAGCTGCTTAATTACAGGTAGCTGGCGACCAGTGAAAGGAGAGGAACAAAGAGTGAAACAATCAAAGAATGAGCCGCAGGCGTGAAAATGTTTCCTGAATTCCAGCTGAGTTTAGAAAAATATTATCGAATGTCGGGGAGATAATCAAATAATTGAATGTTTTCAGCTGTGGTGGCGTAGTGTACAGCTTTGATGCTGGCTGCTCAGGAAAACAAAACGTTTTACGCCATAGTAACCTGAAAATATAGTCATCTTTCCAACCCGATTATAGTCCTGAACTAATTTATCTTTACTATAAAAATACTATATATTCAACTGCTTTGTACTCGTTGTAGTAGCCTTAAGTTTTCACTGTTTCTCAGGAATTTCTAATTGATGATTAACAGCTGAGTTCAGTTTCCTTTACAGAACTGTGAAGGGCTGAATTGTAAATCAGACATGAGGATCGTTGGTTGCCGTGGTAAATGTTCATATGTTATGATGGGGTTTGTAATGCGCACAACAAGCAACAAGGAGGGCGGCACCCACTCCCTATTACAAATAATATGTTACTAAGCAATAAAAATTTCATTGGAGGCAAATTTCCCAAACACTCATGCCACTTTGTAACTATGAGGCGCCCTGGGCAGGAAGAATATCTGCCATAGAAAAGTGGTTACTGGTCCATATAGTGACTTTACTCCATACCAGTGCTACTTGTTCCCATTTGTGCTTAAGTCTGATTGATAGCAGTAAAGCTGTAAATTCAACAGGTGCACTCTTTGGGCGAGTTTCATTAACTTTTTCCATTAACTGTAAAATTTAGCAAATTGAAATTATGCAAATAAATTACTTAACAAAAACACTCCAATAAAAAAAAGATTTTTAGATATAAAGTTGTTGCGCTTGGATGAAGTGGTTCGTCGGTCGTACTGAAATAGATGTATTTTGCAAAACTGCAATGGAAACCCTTTTTCGCATTATGAGTCATGTGACCTACTGGCAAAAATGATGAAGATGATGACAGGAAGTAGTAGAATGAAACACGTATCCGGTCCCTCTTATAAGCCCCTTGTCACTCCAACACCTAGTGAAACCGTAGCACTTTTGTTTCGGTCCAGCGACGTATTTACACGTTTGGCACTTTTCGAAACTCCCTCTGGAAAGTGTTTTGTTGGCTCATCGGAGACGGGTTATTGTTTTCTAAACGATGTGGAAGCGAATGGTCATAAGTGTAGGCTTGTTTCGACTACATGCTAAAATGACAGCACCATCTAGTGGGCTGGCATAACAACTACAGTGAATTTCAAGTGTCTTGGCGGTGCAGTCTGTACATGGAACTCCTCTCTGAAAT
This sequence comes from Micropoecilia bifurca, assembly GCA_903067075.1. Taxonomy (NCBI): domain Eukaryota; kingdom Metazoa; phylum Chordata; class Actinopteri; order Cyprinodontiformes; family Poeciliidae; genus Micropoecilia; species Micropoecilia bifurca. Next base: position 2,592 of record CAEGAF010166338.1, on the reverse strand, counting down.
TACCAGCAGTTTCCAGACAGAGGTCTTATGTAAACGTAGCGTTATACACAACGATGCCGGTAGAGTCAGTTTGTTTTCGAAATGCAGAACAACAGACGTTTAGCCAATGACTTTTCTGGGGGGGGTTCTGTATAGTCAAGCCTGAAGTATATGGAAAGCAGAAACCTATTGTCTCATGTAAATGAAGAACCTTGTCCAATATAGAGTGCTTGAACTGATTTTAATCCATGTTTAAATAGCTGGAGGTACGAGATAGAATCTGAGTGTGAGATTGCTGACTATCAATCAAAGGGTTGATTGCTAATGGGAACTTTCTGAGAGGAGTCAGAAAAGTTTTACATATCCTTGTCAGCATCTTCATTTCTTACTTCACTGAAAACAAAATGTCCCTCCGTTGCCATGCTTCCCTCACTTCTCCTCCTTCCCCTCTGTGTCCTCCGCTCTGTTTACATTCATTTTTATGGGGGAGATTAGAGCCAGCAGGGTAATATTCCAGCTGCCAGAATCCCTTAAGAGTTGTTTAACTCGGATTAAATTTGCAATCACACAAGTGGAACTCAATTAACTTAGTTGGGTTTTTCCTAATGCCTCTTAGCTCTTACCACACCTCAAGACTTGGTTCTGGAAATAAAAGGTTGCTACTTTTTTGTGGCCCAAGGCAGAAGAACTGGTTTTCTACAATACATTGCAACAAATGCCTAAATGAAAATGTCAATTTTTTTCTCTTTGGTACCTCTAGAATTAGTATCTTTTGATTTAAAGCCCATTTTAAATTAAACCAACGTATAACAAATTGCAATAGGTTTAAAGTGACTGACTAGTGTTGGCAAATCTCAGTTGCTCTTTGAAAACTCAGCACCACATCCTGTCTGGGATTTGGTGGCAGATTTTGCTGCTTGGTGATCAATGTTAATTCAGGAGCTGCCAGGTATTATCAGTAACTTTTTAAGGTTTTTTTTTAGTTGCAATCCTGTCGCCCACTTTCTGGGTTTGTTTTCATAGAGCGGCTCATGTTCCAGTTATGAGTTCTGCAAACACCGAAAATATTCAGTCAGTACGAAGCAGAAAGGCCACAAGCAAAGGAGAGATGAGGAGTTTCTCTGTGCAGCTTCAGATATGGAGTGAATTTTCTATTTTAATGGAGAAATTTTATTGTGGTTTAAGGAGACGTAAAATAGGCGCCACTTATTGAACTGGCAATACATAGCATGTAAGCAGAATGTTGCAATTAACTCCCAATATGCAAGCTTCTTAAACATTTAAATAAGAATTGAAATGGAAGATTATTGTCAAAGGCCTTTTCTTCAGGTTGGTTCAGTTCAAGTTAAATTAAGTTATTTTAACTTTAGCTATTTTGCATGTTGCAATATGACTAAAGTTGATTTGTACAACTGAAACTGAAAAGGCCTAGCAAAGGAAACCTACAACAAAAAAACCCAGTTAACTGAATTAATGTAAATTATGCAGAAACAGACTTATAACTGGATTCAGTTTTTTTTTCGTTTCCCTTTTTGCTTGATGGGATGATAAGAAACCTAAAACCTGACCTTTTTGTGCTCAGTGAAGCGCCTCGTTAACGCTCTTCAGCGTGGAAGTTGTTTCCACGGAGACTGAGACAAAGCTTTCGGTAGTTTTATTTTCATCAACAGGGAGTTTTGTATGAAAATTAGATGAAGTGCAAAGGATCCTTCTACACAGGAAACTGCATTACTGTGGATTATTGTTGGTACTTCAAGGCTGCCGAAACAGGAAGTTAGATATCAGCAGATTTCAGGAGGTTCAACACGTCACAGAAAAGATACTCGCTTGCTCCGTTCATTGCAAGCACATGGCAGCAGTTGGAGAACTTTGTCGGATGGCAGGATGAAGCCAAGCTTTACTTTGACCTTGAAAAAAGTAAACATGACAGTCTTAATGGTGATGCTGGGTGCGTCTACTCCTAGAACACATTTCTCCACCAAAACAATTCAAAGTACTTTAAATTATGAAAACATAAAAGAGCACAGCGCAGTGATGTCGTAAATAAAAGTAGAGAGAAGTTGAACTAAAGACTAAAATGAATATCAGTTGGTATTGTGAGTGAAAGGCAACTCTAAACAAATGGCTTTTTAAATCAAATGGGTTTTAAAAAAAACTCAGTGTTTCGGCATTTTTGTTGTTTTCTGGAAGTTTGTTCCATATTAGTCATAAATGAATGAAATGAAACAAAAGCAAATCTAACATTTTAAGGACTAAACATTTAATAGAGTGCAAAGCATAGAACTAGAGTGAGTAGCTCTGCCCTTATGGATCAGGAACATTGTCACCGATACCCAATGAAGAATTTATTTCAATATCGGGAGCGATACAGAAATTAATATCAGATCGGTGCATCTCTACTTTCTCTACACTTTGACCCTTGTGGCTCTGGCTTTGTCCGTTTACTGAACCGTCTCGCCCTTCTGTGTGTCAGGATCTGTGTTTCTGTGTTTATTTTTGAGTTTTCTGTGTAGTCCTGTTCCCTGTGAGTCTCTGAGTCTTCCCCGTTAATTGTTTCCCAGGTGTGTCTTGTTCTCTTGATTACCTCGTGTGTATTTAGTCTCCCCTGTTGTC
>CAEGAF010166333.1:0-12598 GCA_903067075.1 Micropoecilia bifurca | reverse complement strand
TAACACAACTTCAACTGTTTTACTATGTTGGTAAATATCACAACATATTTTACATTGGTTTAACTGTTAAGAAATGTAAGGCAAGCCCTTTTACTATATCGTGGCCGCTTGTTGACATGCAAAATTAGATAAAAAAAAAAAGAAAAACATTGCTAAACTAAATTGTGGGATTAGTTCTACAGATTTTCTTGGGAGGAGAAATGGCTTTCACAATGTATTATTTTTATGGTGAAATATGATAATGAGCCAGCCCTGATATCTCTAAAGACAGCTCATAATATTTTAACATAAAACATGTAATAAAAGCCAAGTACCATGTATAAACATCCGTGATGAAATGGATACCAGGTGTTTACAAATATACCACCTGGTATAAAATACCATTTGAAATCTTTGATGCCAGGTGACATCATTTTACTGTGTTTTTTATCTTCAATTGTGCATCAGTAAACTGCCACAGTGTGGGTAAAAAGGACTTGGAATAGAAATAAAACATTGTGTCCCGTCTTTTCTATAAAGTGTGTGTATTGTTCAATATTGTTTACGATGTTCTCTGGAAAAGCATCATCATCTCCACTGTTTTGAGCGGGTTAAGCTCCATGTGATTCTGTCAGCACCAGTGGGTCAGCTGATCCACCTCCTGTCTTTATGCTGACTTGTCATGGATCAGACCGATACAGAAATGTCCTATGTGAACTTCAAGAGTTTCACAGACGGGTCCGCTGAGGTGCGGTCAAGTGAGTAAAGAGAGAAGCGGAGTGGGGAGACTGGGCAGTGTTCTTGTGTGGGAGATATTGCTGCGCAGTCTCAGCTGCTGCTGCCAGTCAGTCAGGAAGCTGTCAGGTAGAAGGCGAAACTATGAGCTTACTTAAAGCGGCGCATGTTTGTGTTGATGATGATGAAGGTTGAGGTGAAATCCAGGAACAGGATTCTGCCGTATCTCCGTAGATAGTCGAGATTGTGCAGGATGAAGAGTAATTCCAGGTTGACTATACAAGATCTGCCACAACTTTGTGCCCAGATGGCAAACTGCACATACATGTCCTCAGAAAACTCAGTGTGTGATGATCAGTAAGCTCATTGAGGTAGTAACTAGCTACATCTACGACAGAACTCCAATATGTTAGCAATAGCAAGTCTGAAGTTTTGGCTTTGACTTCCCAGTCTGGAATCTAAAAGTCTAAATCAGAGGCAAATATATATATATATTTTCTGCTCGTAGGCTGGAATGAGAACTAGCAGATACTCCCAAACTCCCAAAGTGGCCCTGGTGAATGTATAATATGTGTGTTTTAAAGATGTGTAGCAATGATCCTGTTTATTTTTATACATGGTGGAACCCTTTATTGGTAACTGGAAATTTCTTGGAGAGGTTTGCTTGGTTAAAATTAACAACAACAATAATAAGAGGGTTTTGTCTTCATGCCTCTTACAAGGTCAACAAGCTGTTTTTCAGCCACTCATGTGCAGAGATGTAGAAGGCATGGCAAAAACAAACAAGATTTGCAGATTATAGCAAGGAATCCAGGTAAGTGATACTGTTCTTATGTAACACTGTGAGATTAGTACATCAGCCTAATATTTCTGTCAGGACAGATTCCGCCTCCTCTTTTTTTTTTTTTACCCAAGAGCTCTGTGCTACAAGATGCTTAAGAGTCCTTGTCTAGTGAAAATGAGTACAAGAATATGCAAAGTGTGGGAGAGAAAGACAGATAAAAAGACTGAGAGAGACCAAAATACACAGGTTGTCCAAAGTGTTAATTTGACAAATTGCACCTTTTTACAAAGTCTTGTTTTTAACAAATGTTAGCTGATTTTTCAGAGTAAATTGTTTTATCAAGTTTGCATTTCTACTTAGTCAGATGTTGGATATATAATATGGTAAATATTTATATCGGAATGTCAAACTAACCCAGTGTATCTCACAAATATGAAATATACTATTTTTCTACATTTAGTTTGCAGAAAACACAGCAATTTCCAAAACTGAGGGCATTGTGGTGTCTTAGGCTGATCTTTTTTAAACGGAAGATTTTCTCAACTTAACATTCACCTCAAAGAAGGTCCTAGAGATTTTTAGAAAATGCAATCTCAAGGTGTGGAGAGGTTTCATTCAAAATGCCAAGTGCTCAGTACCTCTAGGGGGAAAGTTAATGAATTCCCAAAGTAAGGACAAGGTTTTATTTGCCTAGGGACAAGAAATGTCTATACTAAAGTCAGTCCATTTCATTATTTTTGTTTGAAATATTCTGCAGTCTGTAGGAGCTGTGTGTGGTCCACCAGTGCAGACTAACCATAGACCTATGGGGAGTCTAAAATCCCCCACCACTCAAATTAGTATAATAACATCATCATTGTCCTTTGTAATCTTCAAGAGAAGTATTGATATTTTATAGCCTATAGCAATAAACCAAACTAATGAGGTAGACTGTGATATACAGAATTGATTAAGTTTATCCTGTTCTGGTTGAAAATCGCTATTAAAGTTGACGTCAAATTTGTTTTTAAAGAACCCTTAGGAGTACATGTTGCCACAAGTAACAACTAAAACCCTTAAAGAAGAATTTAGGAAAAGAAATGAAGTGACAAACATGAGCAAAAATGCAGCACTGGGAGTTTAAGAAGCACCATAGGGAGAGTCTGCCTTATAACTCTCACCTAAACTCTGTTCAGAGCTGCTGCAGGTTCCCCTGTGGCTGACAAAATCTGCTGTTGTTCCCTGTACTTGAAGTGCCTCCTGTATCAAACAGAAAGTTACTTTTATTTTGATCTCATCAACCTCAGAGGGAGGGAGCACCATATGTGCCCTGGTTTGTTAAATAAATTGTGTCTGGTGAATTGTTGGAATCCCTCTGTCATGGATCATTATTTGATATACAGGTAACGCAACTGAAAAACGACACAAAACCTTGTTAAAACCTGAGGAGGTACATCAAAGTTCATGTTCTGCAAGCCAAAGATAATTATTTTTTGAGGAAACGCATTGCAATTGACGTGTGCCTTCAGATCTTCCTTGATAACCAGTGCATCTGCAGTACTTTCTGAATAACTAAGAAATGAATCATTCAAAAGAGTGTTTATTGAGTCAAATTTTTGTGTAAATGAAAATGTTTTAAATATGTTTAAACATTCCAATGGGATCTGTGAAGGTATTGTTATATATTTGATTTTCAAAATGAAGAGCAGAATACATCTAACTCAATTTTTTTATGTTGAGCCCATATGCAGGTTAGATAAGTCTTTTGCTCATTTTGAATTCCTAGTTACTATGTAGTACAGTGTGACAACATTTGAAAAGCTGTATTGAGTGGCTGAGATTTTTTGTGTGGTGTAGAAAGCATTTTGTGACATGGTGGAGAAAGACTCTAGTGAGCAGCTACCTAGAACTCTGAAATCAGACATATTTATGAATAAACTAATGGAGAGCCCAAACTAGACAAACAACAAGCATAGTGTGCAAACCTGGTCTTAAAGATTGTACATGTTGATGATAAAACATAATATTTTTTTTATCTAAACCAAATTCAAGAAACACAACGAGATTGGCTAGCCAGCCAATAATTGTAAATGTGTACTGTCAGCATTTCCCTCCAACTCAGAGAGAGATGGTAATCACTATAGGTAGTGATTTTAATGGCCTTGGTTGTAGGGAATGCCAGGTGTTACATATCACAAAAGACCTTGCTGCAGTATAAGCTCCCATGGCAAATTTCACTCCTAAAAAGAGCCATGCTTGCACTCTTGAGCCAAACTAAAGCCCAGGTAAAACACTTATTGAGTAAATCTAGTGAATTACTCAATAAACATGATGTGTAGCAAGTCACTCATTTAATCAGAGGGTTGGACTGGGGGAGATCTGTTACATAGCAGCTCAGGAAAAAATGCAGCTTTTTAGATTATGGATAGATGTTTGATGCTTAGGGTTTCGGTTTGTGCTAATTCACTTTATATTGATTGATTATTAACAAGGAAACAATGTTTGACAAACCCAAGTTTGAGTCACAATGCTTTCTTTTACTTAAGTACATAATTTAACTGAGAATAAGAGCCAGTATTACTAGTTAAGAACAGCACTATCCCTTGACAAAAAATTTCTGTGATTTTTTTTTTCTATTATTTATTTTATAAAAAATATTACTGATTATTTTATTTGAAAGCCAACTCAAAAATCATCACCAGTTCACCCACACAGGCACTAAAAGAAAGCTATTATTTGCCAAACAGGAACAATCCCACAGCTGTCTGGTTCGGTTTACGAGATCGAATGGGACTGAATCCAAGTGAATTCAATTTGGGGAGATTTACAGGCTATTTACTTTTTAGGTTAGTTTTTCCTTTTAATATCAACACTATTAATCAGTGCCGCATTGTGGTAATCTAGAGGGCTTCAAACACAACCTTGCAGCTGACAGAAACCTCTCAGGGGATTCTGTGATAATGCAGAGTAATAAGTACTAAGAGCTCACTAATCACTTGGCCACATGATAAGACTATTAATCTTGCCGCCCATGCAGCTTAGCTCCAATGGACCACTGCCATTTGCCAGAGAAGGAAATATTAAAAAGCTTAAAAACGGCAACTGATCGCATAAGCTATAAAGCATCCCTACAGCGATCCATAGATGTCAAGAACCCTGTCTATCCATTTCCAGGAGCCCCAACAACATCCTTTTTAGTGACGATGGATGTGATTCATGACACAATCTGTACTAATACCCTTGTGTTCCAGCACCCAAGACTGTGTCGCTGTCATGACAAATCTTTTTTTTTCTTTTGCACCACTAATCAACATATCTCATTTGACCACATGATCAGGTGGACCCCTGAGGCTCTGGAAGCCAGAGGAATGTGATATACAGTCATCTGATAACTTCATGCAAGCATGTAGCACATCGTGATTCTGTCTGCATACGGCAGATTGTTTGAAGCCTGACTGTGAGGAATCTCTTCAGCATGACAACCCAAGCCAAATAATCCAGCCTGCCTTCAACCCATCCATAAAAGGGTTTTTCATAAAGTACTCTGACCACTGTGCAACATCAGCTGCATTTTATTTTCCCTCTATCGGTTTTAGTTTAATAAGGGAAGTCCCTAAAAGCAAACGTATGAGTAATTAAAATATTTCAAAATACATAGGGGGGAACTCAAATGTGCATCAGTGTAGAGTTGTGCAAAGTATGTGTACTGGAATTAACACAGCAAAACAAAACATGTACTTAATTATAGTTAAATCTTTGTCCTTGGACTCACATTTGGCAAATGTGCATCTATTTCAGTCAAGGTAAATAAAATATACTCCTTTTTCATTTCATCTCTGTCATTTAATTAAATACCTACCTACCCATTTGGAAGCTTTGTTGTAATTAAGACATGAAATATTTTCTCTGGTACCTAAGCTTTAATAGTCTGGTAAAAATAGAAACAAAAAATAAACGGCCTTGCTTTGTACAGCTGGTCTGGACCCTTAACTATTGCTGGGAGTCTGGACCTTGCACCAGCTTAACGCTTATATGCTCACATAGTGTTAAACAACCATAAAATTAAATGTATTTCAAAGTATTATTATGTGGCATACTCACAAGAAGTGCATAGTTGAAAAGATGAAAGAGGTGACTTCAGTTGAATTAAAAATTATGAAAAGCCAATCATTTAAAATCAATACAATAAATAAGCCTTTTGTGGCTTGTATTACCGATTTTGCACCAAGTGAGATTTAATGTAAAGTATGACTATCAATTTTCCAGTCTTTGGTGGGGTTTGACAGGGTTTTTCAAGGGGTTTGTCATGAAACCGGCGGGTTGCCAGCTGGAACGCCTACTCCTTCTGTCTCAGTTGTTTTGTCCTTGGGCAAGACACTTCACTTGCCATTGAGGTCAAAGGGCCTGGTGGCACTGATGGAATGGAATATACCTCCCTGTATATTTACAGGGAGGTAGATATACAGTAAATATGCAAATAAACTCTCATCACATATATATCAGAGATTTATATACATGCACACTGTAATAGAAAATGTTATGATGTGCTCCTCATCCCTACTTTCTTCTAGATTTCCTGAATACTGTAGTTTTATAAGGTTGGTCAAATGCTCTCTCATCTGTGTCATAAACAGCAGGGAATTGATCCTTCATGCTTGAGACCAATCTTTGTGTTACTGTCCTGGACTTATCAGGATCAAAGCTATTCTCTTTACCATCATATAGAGACGACACTCTTTTCTTAACAAAAAGACAAACAGTTGAGCTTTATGGAGATTTGTTGAGCTCCATAAAGCACATGGTGCATAACAATCCACCACTTCACGCCTTTAGTTCAATCAAGCCTCTCTTCTCTTTGTTGGGAAATACCCACAAAAAGTGACAACCTGCTGTCACAAGATCTGACTGCAACCTGTAAAAGACAGCCAGATTCACTGTTAGCTAAAGCAGACTTGACAGACTCCCTTGGCTTTGTATAATTGCTCTTACCTTGCAAGGTTTTGATAAATCTTTTACTTCTTCTCATTGATTCTCTTGTTAAAGTAATTTTCTATGACAACACATACAAATTAATATCAATTAATAGATTAAATTACTTTTAAAAATGTTTTATACCCATCAGTTTTGGACTCCGTATGTTTGTTCCTAAATTTCTATTTTAACTTAACTTAATTCCTACAAAATCTCAACATAAACTGATAAGCTCATAGTTTTAAGGGTGCTGAGAAACACATGGTTACTTACTAATTTAACTGCATTTTCCTCCCAGGTCCTACCTTTCTTTTCTATTTTTAAATAACTTCTCACAGGTCTGCTCTTTATTTTGACCAACCTTTCTTCCCATTAACACTGCATAATGTATCTGTCCCTGCTTATGAAAAGAGGAAAGCATCCCTGAGGCATGACGTTCATACCATCACAGTCCACTGTGGTGACAGGGTGACAAGTATAGAATCAATATTAGCTTCCTGCTATACACTGCATTTTGCAATAATGCCAAAAAGTTATAATCTGATATCATTTAGCCAGGACACTTTCCTATATAATATTTGCTTATTCTGCTATATGTTTTGATGCAAGCTTAGGCAATTATGCTATTAGGCTAACTATTTGTGACTTCTTTCTTTCAACAATAGCTTTCTTCTGGTTGCTGTGAATGGCAAAACTAATAATTATCAACAGATAATAATGTTAACAGATTTCAACACCCTTACTGCTGAAGCTCTATAGAGTTGCTTTGGCCCTCTTAGATGTTTTTCTGATTAATGTTTTCCTTGCCTGGTCTATCGCTTTGGGAGCATCGCCAAGTCCTGGTATGTTTGCAGTTGTGGCCTTTTCTTTCCATTGTTTGATAATGTAATAAAAATAGATTTTCATGAGAAGTCCGATGCTTTTTAAAAAATTTTTACACTTTTTTTTCTGCTACTAGCGGCCTTTTTTTTGCAGCAGATCAAATAAATACGCTCAAAACACATTGAAGATATTTAAAGAGCTAATGAGCTCAAAATTAAACTTAAAAGGTTCACAAGATGAATAAAATTAAATCTAAATTCTATGTTTTAAAGAAAATGAGGAGAGAGATAATCTCAGATTCTGGAATCAAACCCTGAGCAGCTGCATCAAGAAATAACAGCCTCTGTGTTTGGGGCTAACACGCCATTTCTACACCATGTGCTATTAGATTTTGTTTGTTAATTTAAACTTGACTTACAAGTTTTCCACAACTTCATCTCTGACTTCCCTGGTGTCTTCTTTGGTCTTCATGATTCTCTTTTCTTGTCATAAATATTCCCTAATAAACTTAAAAGGCCTTCACAGAACAGATGTATTTATACTACTAACTCATACAAATTGACAAAATGTAGCATTTGTGACTTCTGATACTTCCGAAAATCTGGCCAATGGTTGTTTTGAATTTAGTTAGAGTACTTGAGTAAAGGGCTTGCATTTGCATGAAAGCCACAGTTTTTGGATTTTTAAATTACTTTTGTTTTATAACAAAAGTCAAAGGGTATGAATACTTCAGCAATGCACTCACAAAAAATCTAAATAGTCTCGCAACAAACATTCATTGATTCATTGGCTACTGTGTCAGCATGCCGTAGTGTTGTGAGAGAAACAGGTCACTAGACAAAATGAAGAGTACACATGGGAAAGATTGGGGTCCATCAAAGGGCCTTTTCCTCTCTTACACTTTTCAAAATATGCATCAGTGAGATTATTCAGCATTTGGTTACACTGACCCATAATGCCTTGTGCCATAGTTCACTTTCTGCTTTTGGAGCAGTCATGAGTCCGCTTGGCATTTGCATATGCATTCAAACCACAGCACAGTTCACCTTAGCTGAACCGAAACCGAGGTTTTTAGGTGGACCAGGGTTTGCTCTTTTGGTCTACATCAGAGTTCAATTGCTCATTCAAAGCTCCCCAAACAAAGTAGACTTTGCAGGCAAACAAACTAGCGTTTCATTAAATTGGACTAAAGCCCGGCTGCCGTGAAAGCACCCCAGTGGAATATGATGCAGAATGGCTCTCACTCCATATCACTACATTATGCCGCCTTCAGAAATATTTAGAGTCTTTGTCTTCGGTGCCTGTAAATTTTTTTGTGATAATAACTTCATTAATTCAAAAACATAAATGATTTAAAAGAAAGTCTTCTAGCTGTCATTTCCACATTTTTACTAATCAAATAAAATAGCTGGAGGGTTTCAGAGATGAATAAGTTGTTCTGATTTCATATTTCCTACAAAGACTGTGATTAAAAAAAAAACTTGTCTGAATACCAATGCTTACTGATATACTGATGTTGAAACGTTCGTACAGACATAAGATCATTTTTAAAGGCAACTTCAAATTGTATTTTGCGAAACTGAAGAGAGAGTTGCTTAATGTTTAAAAACGATGTCGGGTGAAATATGTGAAGGTGTAGATATATTTAAAGTGGCATTTCATCACATGAGCACAGCTCACCTGTATATTTTGTATCTGGTGGAGAAGCCCTGCCGGTTCTTCTCCACAAAGTCGATGTACTCTGGAGAGTGGTGGAAGGGCCCCTTATCTGAAAGGAGCCAGTCGAGAGGTCCCCCGGGTTTGTCATTAGGGAGGCTGGCTGGAGCAGCTGTTGCTGTCGCGCAGGGTCGTAAACACACCCAGCAATGAAGGCTGAGGCTGATGATGCCCCATAGAGCCATCAGCGATAGAAGGCGGGAGGGAGGGGAGGAGGGATGGAGGCTGGTGGTGATGGGGGACGTTCAGCAGACAAATGCACCCGTCATTAGTTGGCTCGTCCACTGGGATAACCGAGGGACCTGCATCACCTCAATGCCCCCCAAACGCCTAGAAAAAAATATAAACACACAGTTACCAACCAAAGCAACACGGCAACCAGAAAAGACACAATACAAGCAACGCAACAAATGAAAAGCTGAAAAAAACTATTTTAAAGGCATCTCATTGCATGCATAGGATGAAGTGAGGTGACCTCTCGTTAAGAGGTCATCACAAAATTCATTTGTTTGTAAGTTCAAATTTTGGTTTCCATTTTCAGTTATCAAGAAAGCACATTTTGCATGTCTGTAAGATAATCAGCCTGCTGGATAGAGTTTCACTAAAGCTCCTCACACCTGGCACAGATTACAGAGCCTAAAATGATAAAGGTCACAGCAAAAATGCCATAATCCAACTTCCTTGCTACTAACTGTGCATCACACCATTTATTATTAGGGAATTGCACTTCTTCATTTAAAGCCAAGTTATTTAATTATTTATTTTGCATTTCTTCTGATGCCTGATTTATAGGATCCTGATCCTATGTTTAGAAAAAAGTGTAGACACTAGGGAGCATTAATTATTTGCCAATCTGAAAGATAATTGCTATTAAAAAAAAAAAAGATTTACTGCTCAAATGTAGTGTTTGTACAGCTTCAGGTAATTTTGGTAAGCTGACATAGCTCATCCTTAAGCCTGGAAAGTGTTAAAGTGAGAGAAATTTTCCATGATTTGAACTAACCAAAAGGCTGAATTACTATTAGCCTTTACCTATGTTTACTGACCACACTGACTTTAAACTTAACTAAGCTATGAATGAAGTAGAATTTGACACTTGGTTTATCTATATATCCTTAGCTGAAAAATTGACTGTCGGCACTCGCTCTGCATATCAAAATTAAAATTATATTGTTATGATACAGTTTTAATATGATATATCATATCATATTAGTCATTAAATTATAATATCTGCAACAATGAAATGACAGACGCTTCTCCATTTGTTGGATCATGTCATGCATTGCTGTTCACTTGAATGTTTTTGAATGTTAATGCCATGAAACAAATTTTATTCCATCCTTTTGGTTATAGGAATGTTTTGTTTCACACTTTGAGAGTGTAGGTTGGAAGCTGTGAGAAGGGAGAATCCCCTTAATGCATAGCCTGATTTATTTCACCGTTTGTGTGCAAAACAAAGATTGTTATTGTTCTCAGTTGGATATGTTTAGAATATGCTTCCATTTTATCTTTCTTATAGACAAAATAATTAAAGGAACAAATGGTGCTACTAACTTCATGCCTTCTGTTTTTTATCCTATTCATTTCACTAATGACTCAGAGCATATCTGCTTAGCTGTGTTCCTCCCTTAAACCAAGCTACTACATCTATTTGCTCTTTATTTTTTTCGTTAACATATAAAGTGCTGCTGGACCACAGTGTCTGTGTGTTGGGTGTGTGTGTGCTCAGTCTTCTCAAACTCTCAGTCAGTCGAAGCAAATAGCTTCTAACACAGAACTAGGTTCAGCACGTTTAAAAGGGAATCTTTTCTCTTCACTGTCTGCACATGATCTTTTGTATCAGAGATTGCAAAGTTGATGACTTGAAGGGTTTACTTAGTTAGTTTTTTTGTTTTTTTTTGTGCGGAGGAACTACACATTTCAGTCCAGGAACTGAATTTGTTTATTTTGTCAAGTGCCTTGAAATTGTATTTCCTCTGAATCCACGCTATATAAATAAACTAAACTGAATTTAGCTGACAGAAAATAAAACAGATTTATACTTACTGCCTTAGCCATTTTTAACCACAGTTAAATTGACCAGGCACTTTTTAAAATATTATTATTATGGTATTTTCAGATGTCGGCAACAAAAGACATAGCTGAAAACGTTCACATTTTCAAGACATTAAGTGACTTCCACAGATGCATGTTTGACAAAAAAGGATACAAAATACAACTGACCAAGACTCGAACGCCCTTGTAAATTTGTCAAATGAAAATCAGAAGCTTGAACACTGGGAATGAAAACATGCTAGCAAAAAATATTTCCAGAGTGTAAAACTAAATAACTTGAAAGTAAAAGCCCAGTTTCAAGCCATCAATCTAAAGATTCATGAACAACACTGATGCTAGTCCACACTGGCCATCTATGTGCAATTTTGGAAAAACTTAATATTTGAAAAAGTCAGAGCAGCAGCAGAATGGCAGTTAAAGGAAGCTGTAACAGCAACAACACACACAGTATAAACTTTCAAAATAAAAAATAAATTACATCTATTTAAATGGCATGCAAGGAGTCTCATTTCACATGCAGTAAAACATATTTACTGGACATAAAGTGTATTTGTTAAATGAATAAACATTCAAATGTTGCATGAACTTTGACACATTGAGATAAAAAAATCTAATTTATTACTTAAGAAAGTCTTTAGTGCAAGATACACTGCCTGGCCAAAAACAAAGCCACCACCAAAAAATTGCAAAACACTAATATGTCATTAGATTAACTTTAGCTTTGATTACAGCATGAATTTGCTGTGACATTGTTTTGATAAGGTTCCTCAATGTCACAAGACTTATTTAAGTCTATTATTGCATACATTTTTCTCCAATATCTCGTATTTATGATATGAGGGTCTGTCCACACCGTAAAGCCTTTTCCAGCACAAACCAAATCTTCTCAAAGGAGTAAAGGTCCAGAGTCTGTGGTGAGCAATCCATGTGTGAAAATCATGTCTCAGGCTCCCTGAACCACTCTTTCACAATCTGAGCACAAGGAATCCAGGCATTGTCATCTTATAGAATATGGCAGTACCATCTGGGAAGGAAAAAAAAAAACTCATTGATGGAATAACCTGGTCATTCAGTATATTTAGGTAGTCATCTGACCTCATTCTTTTGGCACATAATTCTGTCAAAGCTCAGGACCTTCTTCCATTGCTCCAGTGTTCATTCTTCATGCTCTCTTGAAAATTGAAGCCTTAACTCTGGTTGGCCTCACCTACAGTTAGGGCCAGAAATATTTGGACAGTAACACAATTTTCGCGAGTTGGGCTCTGCATGTCACCGCATTGGATTTGAAATGAAACCTCTACAACAGAATTCAAGTGCAGATTGTAACGTTTAATTTAAAGGGTTGAACAAAAATATCTGATAGAAAATGTAGGAATTGTACACATTTCTTTACAAACACTCCACATTTTAGGAGCTCAAAAGTAATTGGACAAATAAACATAACCCAAACAAAATATATTTTTTTCAATATTTTGTTGCAAATCCTTTGGAGGCAATCACTGCCTTAAGTCTGGAACCCATGGACATCACCAAACGCTGGGTTTCCTCCTTCTTAAT
>CAEGAF010166307.1:0-18784 GCA_903067075.1 Micropoecilia bifurca | reverse complement strand
AACCTCGCGCCTTGCCTTGCTGGGAATAATCCACTGAGTGTTTTGTCAGGAAGGGCGACATCTTCCAAGTCTGTGCGCACGCAACTGTGGAGGCAACTGAGGCTGCTGCCCTGCAACAACTCCGTGGTGCCGAGGTCCCGAAAGGACAAGTAGTTGCCATAAAGAACCACTGTGCCTTAAACAAACTGGGGAAGGATTCCATAGTTTTTTTTAGTTGTTTTTGATCTTTCATGACATGACAGCTGATTGACTCTTATTTGCGAAAAGGAAGGAAAGCCAGTGATGATGGTTGACGAGTCTCTGATGTACAATGTACCACATCGAGATCTGAAGCAACCAGACAACCAGACAACTACCAGAGTCCAGATGCTTCAAGCAGGAGTTCTTTGTTATTAACAAGTACTTAATGATTCAAGCTGGATTCTACTGCTGTATCTTTACCTACAGCTCTTTTGACAAAGATTTTAGTTTGAGAAGTTCAATTGAACAGAGTTTTAGAGCCACGCTAAGAAAATGAAGGACGTTATGAGAATAAAGATGTAATAATATGAGAATAAAGTTGTAGTATTGCGAGAACACAATACCTAATATCACCAGTCTTAATATTACAAGTTTATTCCTCTAATATTATGTCTTTATTCTCATTGTTTAGACTTTATTTTTGTACAGTTTTTTTCTTTGTACAGCCCTAATACTTTGTCGTAAATTCAAAGCACAGCGACCAAAAACATAAAAAAGATACATTTTTCATATTTTCTGTTGTCACTCTTGGGATGCTCTTTGTATTTAACGTACACATCTTTTCTTTTTTTTTTTAGTTGCTTTTCTTCGAAAGCCTGAAATCCCCAACTTCTTCCTCCTTTTTTCTCTCCTTTTTTCTTTTTCCCCCCCCCTCTTTGCTTCTTTTTGTCTCTCGGTCTCTCCTGTGCCTCTGCGACCGCCTCATTTTTCATTAGAGGATTGCCCCATTATTTCATTTCTTGTGATAAAATGACAAAAGATTACTCACGAGAAATACTAAATACAGAGCCGGGCCGATGGGATCTCCCCTCATATGTAACAGGGGCTGCGCCGTGGCTGAAGGCTTCATATTTCCTATTTCTCTCTCTATTATATATATCTGGCAGAGTTGCAGATATAAGGAGACTAGTGTTTGTGTGGCTCTTATAGGTTTGTGTGAACTGCATTGCATTCTGGGTGTCTCAATCTGATCAGCCACTAGCTGGTCAGCAGACCTTCTTTTTTTATTATTATTTCTTATTTCACGACAAAACTTTTTATGTTTTTTGTTGGCTGATTTTTCTTTTTTTTGTAAATTGAAAAAAATTCAATGGAGTACTGACGGAAAAAAGTCACCAGATTGTTAGAACAACCTTTATATCTCATGGAGAAAGACGAAGAAATAGGATATAGGCAGCAAACACGGGCCAAAGATGGTTAACAGGGGATCGGAAAAAAAGCCTGTATAATAAATAAATAAACACTGTATCTTTATCTGAGATGATTCATATTTTATTTCAAAACACCTCCTGCTTCGGTCATATTTTTCAGTGGTGGATAATAGAAAATGTAAAGATATGGGAGGTGAAATATGAGTCAGTTTGGGGAGGTAAGAATAAGAAAAGATTAGACTGAGATTAGAATAAGAAAGATGGAGGAGGCCAAAGAGCCCGTGGTGTGTGTGATTCCGATTGTGTGTGAGGAATTTTGCAGGTTTCCTCGTCTCCCAGAGTGTGTGTGTGTGTGAGAGTAATGATTGGACACACTCCCACACTGCTTTGTTTCCCCCCCCACTTCCACACCAGAATAGAGTGGGGATCCTTGACCAACCAGCTCATGCAAATTTCAGCGTGAACTTTTAAACTCAATCGCTCCCTTGACGATTTACCCAAAGATGAACACACACAACAAAATGTCGTCGTTACAGGCTGCTAGCCATCATGCAAACTAATACACTTTTTTTTTTCTGTTTCGTCACGCTGTGCCCGTCGTTTTTTGCATATTGATTTGACTTTATGTATCGGGTAGCGCACCGCGAGCTGAGCTGCTTCAGTTGTTTGTCCAGCTGGTTTTCTTGACCCGACGTGATGCGGCTTCTCGGTGGTTCAGACGTTGCTAAAGCTCTTCCCTCGGTGGTCTCTAATTGAACGTAAAACCAAACAAGAAGTTTTGAAGTCATGGCCACGGTGAGGGAGACCCAGCCAGACATTAGCACTCGCAGAGACAGAAGGCGCTTGTGTTCTGGATCAAATCCTTCACGTTACCCTGGGGTTGAGACATTTTTAGCTTGAGGAAGAATTGGTTATTGGCTACTCTATTGCTTGTTTTGTCAGCAACTTGAACTCTTGTATTTACGTAATTGCAATGATGCAACCATACAAACAAGTCAGAACATTTTTATGACCGGGCTTCACTACATGCTGTGGGGTGTAACGGCACTCAAAGATCACAGTGTGTTCACTCTGGTCACAAAAGGTGGAAAAATCCCCAATCTGTCCAAAAATCGTATGTTAAAAGCTAAATGTACAAAGTAAATGTGCAATCCTTAAAATCCACTTTTAGAGCATGATCTACACCTGAACTGTTCCTGTGTGCATTTAAGCATCAGTCATGAAGGCAGAAGAAAAAAGCTTTTGGTTAAGTGATGGACGTCTGCACCTATGTCCTCTCTATGCCATGGTACCAAGTGCTCAGTGATTTTTTTTTTTATTTGTTTGTTCTTCACTCTGTTTTTGTGTGTCTTTTTGCTCTAGTTTTTACTTTTTGTGCATATATTTTTATTATCTGTATCTATTCTGAAACTGAACCAAACCGCGCTTTAAATTGTGTTTTTTATTCGTTGCGATAATAACAGTATTGCTAGGCTAACTGTTAGCCTAGCCTAGCTTAGATCAGTTTAGTTTTTCTTAGCTTATCTTGTCTTATCAAAGTTCCGCATGTGTGCAGGATCAAAACAATATGGCGTCCATTCAGTCCAGTGAATCAAATTGCAGGTGTGTTTTGGGTGAAACTTTCTCACTCCTTTATTTCCTCTCTGGAGTGAGTTACCTTAGGAGGAACTTAAATTACCTCCAGTGTTTCGGCTGCGTCTTTTTGTATGAATAAATATCTTACAGGCGTTTTTCTGCTAATGATTTAGCATTACATGCTCTTTGGTTCCTCAACTCAAATTAGCTTCAGAGTTTAGAGTTCTCATTACATCACCTTGAAAAATCAGTGCACATAAACAGCTCCTTATTTCTTCTTCTCTCATTATCGCCGTACCATGTATCCCATATTTTTTTTCACAGAGCCTGCTCCGATGGCATCTGGTTCACTTTAAAAGGAGAGCTGAGTGATTCGCAGTGATGGACATGCCGGACTCATCACGCAGGGCTAATTTACTTTAACTCTGGCCACGTTTGCGATACTTCGGATCTGCCACGGCACAGCGCAGACGTTGCTATGGCGTTATTTTGTTTTGTTGTGCACCAAAGAGAGCCGAATAACGCAATGACGAGTAATGCTGTCTGACAGACGGGGCCTGTTGTAGGTGGACGTAGCTGGCAGAGGCCGAGGCTGCTGTGTGTTCATGTGTGTCGGTATGCGAGAGTTACACGAAGAAGGAATGGAAGACAGAGATTCTGTCTTTTGATTGTTTTCTGTTTGTCACGTTAATCGAAGCAGTATGTTCCACGGTGCCCCGATTCAAAAATGCTGCTTTATGTAACGTTTTATCTTCTTTACTCATCTTTTGTGCGACCTGTGGCCTCGGCTTTCAGACACCGGCCAGCATTACAGATGCTTTACGAAAGCTGCAAATGAGGAAGCCAGACAGCTGCTCATAACAATAAATACATCTACATTAAAAATCTAGGATATATGATGCCCTGCCAAAAAGCTGATCTCAACTCTTTCAAATATAAATTTAAAAATAAATTAAAATACACCAATTAGTATTACTTCACAGTTTGTTCTTTTCTTCTAAATGCGTACGTTTTCTTTAAGGTAAGACACTTTCATGTGATTAAAAAGTGACTTTTTTTAGTGTATACAGTGCAAGATCTGAATATTTCAACCCAGCTTGGCTGTCATACCATCCACCTATGACATGACAACTGTTATTCTCCTGTACAACCGAATAAAAACAAGAAAAACTCCTGTAATGTTCAAATTACTTCTTGTATATGTAAAAAAAAAAGACTAGACCAGCTTCTTGATGCTTCTTACAGATGCTAAGGAGTTGTTTGTCTATTTAACACATGCACACTAGGAAAAAACACACACACCCTAAAAACACTAATTAGAGACGGGAATCACTGTCATCTGTCTCATAACGAGGAATCACGATCGCTTCTTATTTCTCTTTAATGCCATTTGATATTTTACTGTGTCTACAAATGAGCAGCTTGAGTTGTTTCCATATTTTAAGGTTTTGCTGTAAACAGGGTCACTTGCTGTTTTTTTCCCCCCTTCGTCTCTGCACTGTCAATTACCGAGTGGAAGCACAGAAACGGTAGAGTGGAGCGCAGACCGGCTGACTCGCCGGGCGGCTGACTTGGTGGCTGACTGGCTTGTCTCTCGGAAACCTCTGAAATGTGATTTACATTGTGAGCATGTTGTAGCGAACCCTATCCCACGTTATGCATATTCTCCCATTGTTTGTGACAGTTGGCTGTATCTGTACTGGAGGAGTGGCGGTGGCGGGGGAGAGGCACCAAACAGGCAACCGACTTTGCATTTCAGTGGCTGAGCTCGGGGGTCAGGAGCACATCTGGTTTACTGGGAGCTCTGCGCGTGCGCTGCGTGTGTGTGTGTGCGCGCGCGCGCGAGTGTGTCATTTCCCTCAGCGTGGCGCGCGCGCGAGCTCACCAAGCTCACTTGTTGCGGTGCAGCGTGGTTAAAAAAAAAAGAGAAAAAAAAGAGGCAGCACAAACAGCAGAACCCGGCGCACTGATTCCCTCCTACACAAACAAACAAACACACCTGCTGCTCCTGGCAAGTCGCTCTGACAATCAGCCGAAGGAGGGGAGGCGAACAAAACAAACGGTTTAATTTACATGACAGTAGCCTGCTGTACATTAGCATGCCGTGGCAATGATAGAGCGAAGCTCCGCAGGAAGCGCTAAGTAATGAAAAGTGATGGTCCCTATTTGCGGCATACTGTAAAGCGGAGGAATCGGAGGCAGGAACAGTCAGAGCTAATAGTGCGCGCGCGCGCACACACACTGTGCTCGCGTGTCTCCCACGAGCTGCGTGTTGCTGTGCTGTTGGAAAAAGCAAATAAATAATATACAAAAAAGAGGCTCACTTCTCTATTTCTGTCCTTTCTGAGGGAACAAATTCTTGAGCAGCACAAAATAAATGTAAGCAATTTGTTGTTGTGAGGAATTTAAGATGCGTACAAGTGTTATGTGAAGAGAGGGCAGCCGTTCGCTTTTAAAAGCTATTTTCTCTCTTTTTTTTTTCGTCTTCACAAACTTTTTCGCTGGAGACAACATGAAAGGTCCCTGCTGCTTCTGCAAACTTTAACGAGCAATTAACTTTATCAATGGACAAGAAAATATTTTTTTTCAGATAAAAGATGTTTATAGTTGCTCAGAATAGTATTAGTATAATGAAGCTCCTTTTTATTTTATTAATTTTTTTTTACTTTGTTAGCATTATATTTGAAGACACGAGTCTTAAATTGTGCGCTTGTGTGGACTGGGGTGTTGGTTTGGTTTGAGACTGCATATTTTTGTTTTTCCATGGATGATGGTGTACACTCTTCATGCCATGTGTTTGTAGTAATGGTGTGTGTGTGTGCGCATGTGTGTGCGTGCATATGCGCGTGTGTGTGTGTGTGTGTGTGTGTGTGTGTGTGTGTGTGTGTGTGTGTGTGTGTGTGTGTGTGTGTTCTGGCTCCAGTGGTCTGCTCCTCATGTAAAGAGATAGCATCTTTCCACAACAGATCAATAAGGGAATATTTCTAGATTCCCTGTCTCTGATTTAACTAGATGTGTATATGTGTTTGTGTGTGTGTGTGTGTGTGTGTGTGTGTGTGTGTGTGCTTTTGAAAGAAAAAAGAAAATGAAGAAAACTCAGACTGACAATCGTGCTTGTATACTGGTGGTACGATTCAACTTTGCTACCATTATCAAATCTATTGGCATATTATCAGCCAGGGAGAGGCTAGTGGAGCTGGGTTTTGTTTTGCTACTGCTCTGCTGTGGGAAGATGTCCTTCTTAATATGGCTGCCCAAACAAACACCTCAGCAGCCCATACTGCAGCATATATGAAATAAAATGTGGGAAGAAGTGCACCGTCCTCTCCAGACTCTGTATGGTTGTATGCGGATAGACTCTGTCTCGCACTCAGGTTCTCCACCACCTCCACTTTTCACATAGCCCGTGTTTACTTGCAGCAAATTGTCCTAAAGGGAGGCAGTCACTGATGATTTATGGTGTCGGACGTGATTAGATCTCATTGTTTTACATATTTTTAACCGAGTTGCTTCAGTTGGAATTCAGTCGTCATTAAGAACTGGAAAAAATAATAATATTAAAAAATAAAATAAAACGGCTTGTTCCTGACTTATTAAGATGCAGCTTTTACGTTTCCTCCTCAGGACTGTGGCGGTGGCAAAACACCCTGGCATCTGAGGTACATCCCACTCAGAGGAAATGTGAAAGTATTTATGTGAGAATGAGGGCTGGGGGTGTCACAAAAGTGTGTTCAGGACTCTGGCGATTGCTGGTAATTTAAACTGCTGAGTGACAGCTCGACTGGCCCGTCCTGAACCGAAGCTGCTCAGGTCGTCCTGCACAGCAGGATGTGCAAACTACTGGCTGTGCGTTCGCAGAGGAAAATCTATAAGTGGATTCGTTCAATTGAAAAAGTAGTTACAAGCATTTTTATCGCTGTACTTTTATCACCAGTGACAGCTGCAGCTGTAAGATTTTAGAACTAGCAGAAGAAAAGATTGTTGTAACTAAATGCAAGTTGCAACATACTTAGTGTTAAATCTGTAGCTGTAGCATTATAATAGCAGCAAAATGTGGAGTTATCAAAACAGCAGCTCCAACAGTGCTTTTGTTTTTATATGCTGCTTTAGTTGGGAGTAAACCTGCTCTTTTCATTTAATGTTCAGCTGTAACTTTAGGGTGTATTTTCCACCAATCCCGTTAATCCCCTTAAATCACAATCCAGTAAGTTTTTCTAGAAAGTCCGGTTCGCATGGGGAGGTGGGAATGTTCAATCGAACTCTGATACATACCAAAAAAAGCTAACTCTTGGTTCCATTAAAGTGAACTCTACATATGTGAACGAAAGCAAACCGGAGACTGCCCCAGAAAGTGGTTTATAGCACAGGGCATTCTGGGTAAATTTAACCAAAACAAACTCATGAGTGTAGCGCTAGAGGGAGAAATGTCTCATTGGCTTTTACCAAAGAAAGACGGAAACAAAATCCTACAACAGCTAAAATCTGACACCACTCCATTTTTGTTTACATTTCGTGAAGAAGGAAGTTGCAATCAGTGTCTTCTTCAGTAGTTTGTGGTGCAGCACCACCACAGGTTAGGGGTAAAACAGGTTATGTGTCCAAATCAAGTTCATCAACTCATCACTTTAGCAGCAGATGGTATAATTGTACTTCTTTGTTTAAAAAAAAATAATGCAGTATATTTTTTCCAAAGACATACTGTTCTGATTCCATGCACTAAGTGAGTAATTATTCTCAAAACACTTGCTACTTGGCAACATCTCTCCTCTGTGCTGTTCCTGTGAGGTGGGACGTTCTGAATGAAACCCGCTCTGTGGAATACTCCAGGGAGGTCTCACAGTCCACTACATGTGTTTACTTCCTCATCACTTCATTCCTAACATCTTTAACCTGTTTACTTTTTGCTCAAGAGAGCGCACCGGCATGTTGGAACAGTCTATATGCACTTTCTTCGTGTCTTGCAGAGGTTAGACATGCGTGGTTCAAGGTTATCCTCCAGCTCAGATAATTGTCAATAAAATTGATCTCTGTATTTTTTTTATTTATTTTTTATTTTTTACTCTACTCACATTTTGTTATACTTCTCCCCTTCCTCTAGACACTTCCCTTCCCTTCACTCCCTCACTCTACTCCCTTGCCAGTGTCCTTCTCTTTTCATCTCGAGCCAGATAAGTCTGCTGCTCCGACTGCCAAGAGCAACCAGTATCACTGCCTTTTTTTTTTCTCTCCTTTTCTTTTTTTTCCCCCTCCTCCTCTTATGTTCTTCTCACAGTGCACTGAAGCCATGTCGCAATTTCTCAGGGAGTTTTGAAGCCTGGATGTCTCCTGTCCGGGCCCATCTCGTCTGAGGCGCAGCGCGGGCCCTATGCGATCTGAACTGCGCTGCCTCGCTGCAGGTCAGCCTTCACGGCCGATTAGTGTCGAAGCGCCACTTTGGTCACAAGTTGTCGGGAGCGCTTATCGTGAAGATCAACAGCGATCAGTCTCGCTGCTGCCTCACTCTCGCCCTATCTCTCTCTCTCTCTCTCTCTTTCTGTCCAACTCCTCTGCATCTCCTCTCCACGTTTTTTTTTCTGCCCTCTTCCCCTTTTGGCATTACCTCCCTCCAACCCCCCTCTTCATGTTTTTTTTCCTCCTCAAATCACCATATTTCCATCTCTATCTCATCATTGTCATCCTCCCTGCTTTATCCCCACATCCCCCTCTGTCTCTCTCTCCTACCTTCCTCTGTGTTGTTTGTTTTCCGGATCCAACCAGCTCAAAATGCCCGTCTCTTATTTTGGGTGGAAAACATCAGGAGACCAACTGAGTGCTTGAGTCGATTAAATGTTCCGAGATTATCTGAAGAAAGCAAATCTATAGCCTCTTTCATGTGATGTCATTGATTTTAAGCAGGAGAAATATACATTTTCTTTGTTTAAGAGGCTGCAGGAGTGGATCAGCTTGGCATGTTAGCAATAAAACTCCAACTTTATGATGTCAGCACCTCACTTCTTTTTTTTTTTTTTTCGCAAATGAAGGAATGGATTCTATAAAATCTGCAGAAACGTGGCCATTTCCTCACTTAGGCCATTTCCTCGTCGGTCTGACAGAGTCGCATCCTGCATCTCCGTGCTCTTTCCTCCCACGTTTAATCCCTCCATCCCTCCTTTTCATGGTGTCTCTGCGCGCCGTCAGGCCTCGTCTGTGGCGAGAGCGGAGACGAGTCATGTTTGGCCTGTCAGTGTGGCTGCTAGTGTCAGTATCTGGAGCTGCTGGTTCCTCTGACAGCGCTGGAGGGGCTGCTGGTCCTAGCAGAGTGCAACCATCACCCTGTGACACGCTCAGTGTCACCGATCCCCTACGTCGGGTGACATGGCGTCCCCCTCCTCCCCCCTCGTTCTTCTTCTTCACTCGCCCCAGAGCTCCCCCCCCCGCCCCCCCCGCTCCCCTCTCCACCCCCAAGCCGGTGGCCTTTTCACTGCCACTCTGCAGTCAGTCACTCCAGTCAGTCACTAACTGCCTCACTGAGGACTCTTTAGTAGAATTTGACTTACATGGATTTCTGAATGCTGAATTTCCCCTGTAGTTTTGGACTGATGTTGTTTTTCAGTCAGTCTTTTTTTTTTTAGATTGTTTTTGTGGAAAAGGTGTCTGTTGATAGAGTCCCACATGATTATAAGTAGGAAAATAAACACCATGTGTATATTTGGAAGTCCTAGCTTCAAAATACGATAAAATATCGTATTATAAAATATCGTATTACAATTAGTAAGTCGCTAATGACGTCATTATTAATAACTGTTTGTTTGTTTTTTACCTGTAGTAGAACAATGTCACATTGAAGTAAGTTTATTAAAAGATTTTTTTTTAACAAACATGTCTGCTTTTTAATTGGTCTGAGTGCAGCAGGAGCCCAGGGAACCAATAATGCAAGATACAAAAACTGCATGCTAATTTATTTTTCAAGCTTACAAAGGTAGGCATAGTGATTAATCAGAGCACTAGAGTGTGATTAAAAAAAACTTTAATCAATTGACACAAACCTTGTGTTAAAAAAAACAACATTCAAAAAACCTCAGAACTATCCCTTTAATATGCTTCCCCAGGACAGGACAGCTACCGTATTGTCCTGATGAGTCATCATCTGCAATGATCATACAGATACAGTTTTAGTCTCCAGTAAACTCACAACTGACTTCTGCTGACAATATTTTCACAAAGTTTGTGAAAGTGCCTGGCTAATGTTATGAATTGTCGATCATTTTGCTTGTGACATATTTCATCGTGGGCTCAATTATTTATGTACAGATAAAAGTTACAGGGAAAAGAGCTGCTCCCTAAACTCAGCGCTTGTTTCAAACGTCATAAAAGCTCATGGCTGGTGTTTCAGCTGCTCTCTGTGCAGCACCAAGAGTTATCTGTGGATCCTGAGCTGGCATTTGGGGGGTAGATTGGAAGAACTGACTTCAGATCAGAAAATCAGTCGCCACCTGCCTCGACACATACTCTTCACGAGATTAATTAATTCCTAGCAGACAGTCTAACAAGCTGAAAATGCATTTCAATGCTCTCAGGCCTCTGTTGTAAAGTTTTACAAACCCCTGGACTAGAGGATTAAAAAGGGAACCAACAACAGGAATAACGTGATAGATGGACGGATAGAGAGATAGATGGATAGATAGATGTTATGTGCACAGCAGAGCTAAATATGTGTGTGATTTAATCTGGCCTTGGCGAACATGCAGCAGTGACAAATGGATGCTCACTATGAAACTCTCTCATCCAAGAGACAGTATTAGTTTTTGCTTTAATTACCAGCAGCAGTAATGTTTCCTATCCATAACTGTCGGCCTGTGAGAACGCAGCCTGGCAGAGGGGTGAGGGCCTTGTCTTTTCTCTCAGTGGGCTTCCTGTCTCGTCTCCAACCAGCCCACCCCACAACTCCAGCCCCGCTCTCCCTTTATCCTCCCTCTCCCTCCGACTTCCCCTCCTGCCCCCTCTGCATCTTTCATTTCAATATTTCAATATTTATGCCTCATCTGAAAAGTTCAAAGTCACAGTAAGGAGGCATAACTTTCTCTCGCCTCCCCGCCGACAGCGCAGGACCCTGCCCTGTGGACGGGAGAGGGGAAGTCGCGACGGCTTGTTTCTCCTCCCTTCTGGTGATAGAAACCGGAGTAAAGTCTGTGCTTTGGGAGTTTGATGTACAGTTGAAACCAGATATTTGCATTTACTGTATAAAGAGACAGATAATCGTTTTTATTCCCCTCAAAGTTTTATATAAAGTCAGACTGATTTTTTTTTTTTATTTGCCAACTGTCAAAAATAACGAGAGATAATCTTTTATTACTGTCTTCAAAATCAACGTTTTTTTTCACAGAAATATTAGTTTAAGTGAAAAGTCCAGATGATGATGGCATTACTTTGTAAGCTTCTAAATTTAAATTTGAGTTAAATGAAGGCACACTTTTGGACATATTCTAAGGCGAGACCTCAAGCACGCAACTTCCTTGCGTGATAATCTTGAAAAATGAAAAGAAATAAGGTAAGATATTAGGAATCTGGTGCATACTTGTGTGCAAACCGCAAATGCCAGAAGGAGTTGAATTTATCTATTTAAAATGTCATATCCTGTCTGTTAAGTTATGTGAAATCTGCTTTCCAAACCCAGAACAAAAGCAAAGGACCTTGTGAATTGACTATGTGACATTAAAGTGCAATTATCTACAGTGAAAGTGGTCCTGACATGAGCTGAAAAGGTAGAAGGTAGAAGCCATCACTGGACACAACAACATAAAAGGCAAACTGTAGTTTAATAATTCACTTGGGGCTAAACCTGTTTGAGTCTAGTGAAACTAGAACTGAAGTGTAATGGACATCATTTCATTTGCAAGCATTTCCTGTTTGCAAATGAAATGATGCAAACAGGAAATGCTTGCAAACCCGAGAACACAAACTTAACTGCGAGGTACGGTGGTGGCAGCATCATGTGTTGGTGCTACGTTGCAGAAGGGATTGCTGCACTTCAATAGGTCCCATCAGTAGGAATTAATTGAAATATCTGAAGACATCAGCCAAGATATGAAGCTTGGCCAAAAATAGGTCAAACAAATTAATAATGAAGCTCAAAGTTTGGAAGGAGCATCACAAAGAATTGGAAAAAACGTTCTGAAAACGTGCGATAAGTCAACCTGTAAACCTGACTCAAATAATTTGCAAGACCATCACATTTTCATGAAATGTATGCAAACTTCAAAATGTAAGCAAATAAACTATTATTATTATTTGGTCACTTTTGTAGTCTTAACTCGTATAAAATAGGAAAAGTTTAGCCTGATTTAATGTCAAGGCAAAGGGAGAATGTTTGGTTTTGAATGAAAATCCAGAAATATGAAGCTTAATCAACTTTATAAAAATTGTTTGAAACAATTCGACGGCCTTTCAAATCTATATTCTTAATACTTGATGATAGGACAAGTATCAATTATCCATCCATCCATTGCCTTAGACGCTTATCCCTAGTGAGGTCACAGCAGGTACTGGTGCCTATCTTCAGCAGTCAGCAGACTAGAGGTCACCAACTTTGCCACTGTACAAATCAAGCCTTTATAACAGTGTTAAAAAGAAAGTCATGGTTTAAGCAGTCCTTGCTCTAGTTTGCCAGAACAAGGAAAGGTTGCCCGTCACCCTAGATACACTATCCGGCCCTTGGAACCATGGCAGTGGTTGCAACATGCTATATGAAGACTTTTCTTCAGCAAGGACACAAAAGATAGTTGGATATAATGGAGAGATGGATAGAGCTAAATAAAGGACAGTCATGTAAGAAGATACTTTAAAGACTGTAAAGACCTTAGATGAGGGGTTACCTTTCAGCAAGACAATGTCGCTCAATACGAAACAAAGTTACAATGGAGTAGTTTAGACCAAAGCATATTGAAGTATTAGAATACCATTAGTACAGGTATTACAATGTTACAAGATGTGGAAATGTTCAATGCACAGTAATACTCTATATCAAGACTTGTGGAACTGTCACTTGTAACACCTCAGAGGTCAAGGGGCAGCACTAGTTCCTTTGGGTTCTAGTACCTTCCAGAGCTCAAGCCAGTTTATGAGTACTTTTTGCTGTACCACTAGCTGACCATCTCTTTAAGAAAAAAAAAACTCTGCGGCCATTTTTAATAAATAAAGTGTCTGACAAGTCTGTCCTTTGCCATAAAGCTCTCTGACAGGCACCGTCTGGTAATAGATTAGCCTAATTACAGCGTCCCTGAGTCTAGATCACAACGTCACGTACTCAGCCTGTCGCTCTAATAGCCATTACAGCCACTGCTCAACACTCCCCTCCTGTTAATGTAAAGTTGTAAAAAAAAAAAAGGAAGGGGGTGGGGAGAACTTGGGGAGGGAAAAAAAAAAAGACCCGAAAAGGTCGTTGTCATTTGCATGCAAGCCTTCATTAGAATATGCGAATATGCTAAGGACCAGAGCTGGCGGTTTGCATGTGCAGGTGATGAATGGGCAGCGCATTGAGGAATAGGCCGAGATGAAGGCTTTGTCACCCTCATCTGCATAACGCACTTTATTTACTTATTTATTTATTTCATAATTGACTTTTTGAATGCTTGCTCTCCGTTACGCATTTCATGTGTGCGGATGTTGACTGAAGACCTTTCCGATTTTAACCACCTTCCGATTCCGTGACACATTAATAAGACGTGACTGAATGAGAGCTAGCTCTGGTTTTCAAAGAACGTTGAGAAAAGGCATTTACGGAGAAGTCTTTGTGTTTGCTTGACACCGTGCACAACGCCAGAAAGACATACCCGACATGTCTTGCTAGTCGCTGAGCGTTGATTTAACCTGTAGCGTTAGCCAAAGAGTGTCAAATAGGCCGACACTCTTTGGAAGAGGGCCTCGCACTGGAACGAAGCCTCGCACTGAAGGATTTGAGGGCTGGGGGGGTTTGGAAGGTGTCCGGTGAGTTTACAGGAGAGAAACTCTTCTCTTCACTCTTCTGCACTGTCGGGGCAGCAGATGGTGGGTGTCAAGACAACGGCAGCAATAGGCAAACAAAGACATCTTTTGTGTGTGTGTGTGTGTGTGTGTGTGTGTGTGCACATATTTTTTTAGAAACGTAGAAGTGCGATGGCTTTGAGTAGGAGGCATCAGCCGCTACAATAACACATGGACAGTGACTTGAGTTAATTCCAATTTCTTTGCTCTCACTCGCTCTCCAAAGTGTCCATCGGAGCCTCCAGAATGAGCCTCAACCGGCGAATGTGACAGATGTCACGTTTGCGGAGGAACGTTTCACTCCAGGAAAATGTGAACTTCCACTTCCTGCACGGAAATTTCGTCTCCCTTCAACACGTCTTGTTTTCTTTGAGCCTAATAAGTCATCCTTTAATAGTGCAGCGGAATATTAGATTAGTGCCTTTGCAGTTTATTTTGCTCCTTTAGAGTGTGACCTTAGCCGCCCTTCACAAAGGCGGGGAGATAATGAGAGTGGTAGCCCGGGCCGACAGACGGGCCTGACATCCCAGCTGCGCCCTTCACTCAGCTGGCTGAGGAAAAACGTCAATACGGAGGCCTTATGTTTTATGGATTATCTGCTTTTGCAAAACTATGGTGGGAGAAATCCAACTCTCGCTTGTCATGTTGCTTCAGTTCTTTTTAATGTGCGAGACCACTCTCCGAAACAACACCGGTTGAAATTAGAGGCTGTCTTCCGTCTTTGTTTTTCTAGCTCCCCCCCCCCCCCACACAACCCTCCCACTTCTCTCTCCTCCTCTCTGATTCTTGGCATCCTCAGATCACTCAAGTCTGATCGCGCTGACCT
Source organism: Micropoecilia bifurca (assembly GCA_903067075.1). Taxonomy (NCBI): domain Eukaryota; kingdom Metazoa; phylum Chordata; class Actinopteri; order Cyprinodontiformes; family Poeciliidae; genus Micropoecilia; species Micropoecilia bifurca. Next base: position 3,994 of record CAEGAF010166307.1, on the reverse strand, counting down.
GGTTGTCTTGGATTTTTGTGGGTAACATTTCTTCTGCCTTCATTGGGGAAAGAGCAGTTTTGCTTCACAGTTTCGCGTGTATGTATGGCTCGCCAGCACTTTCTAATGTGTCTGCTGTAAATTAGGCGCTTACAGTCCTTCAGCTTTGGGATTTTTTTTTTAATCTATTTTAGTGTACATTATTAATTCTAATCTTCTCTTATTTAACAGTTTTTTTTTACAGTTTATATCATACATTTAATTTGTTCTCAGAGGATTATGTAGTAAACAGTCTGAATAAATCATGTTCCTTTTTTATTTTATTGGATTATGGAGGTGGGGGTGAGGGGTACCGCGTTGCTTTCATTCCCCAGGAGGGGTAGGGGGCGAGGTCGGCTCGGCGGTCGGGTGTTTCTGCTGTAAATGGGCCCAAATGCGCCCGTGTTACATGCAGTTTAATCTGTCCCTCTGGGGGGTGGCAAGGCAGGAGAAGTCGGAGGGCGTGGCGGCAGGCTCATCACGACTCATGACGGGGCTCGGAAGGGGGCAGAGGTCGCAAGGGGTGCCTGGTGTCTTTCCCCTCAATTAGGCTCCCTAACAGGGCAGAAGGCCCTTCTGGGGTGCTTTCCTGTTCTAATGAAGCAGGGTGTAATGGCAGTGGTCATGCGGAAAACAGTGGTCAAAGTTGCTGTTCTTTGAGTTGGTAACTGTAAATTAGGTGCCAACTAGGTGTCATCTCCAGGCTCAATAAGTGAGTGCCGATAAGGCTGTCGCTTAACTGAAACTTTAACAGTCTTATTAGGGAAGAAAAACTTTGTTACAGTGAAAAATGACGATCCCTAAACATGTTTACGAGTGGAGAAAGACATAAATTTGAGCATACGTTTTGCTTCCGTATGTTATAGGGATTGGTGACCTGTTTGGTTGCCTCCCAGCTTGGTAAAAACCAGTTCCTTGTTCTGCGCTTTGCTTCGTACAGAAGGTCTGGATACTCGGCTATTGAGAAACCACTGCTTGTTGAAGTTTTAAACTCTGATTCTAACATTTGGCCGTGAGTAAAAAGATGACTGACAATGATTGATAATTTTCATTTGGATTAATTGATGCACTCTGTTTGCCTTGGAGGTTGGATTTTCTGATCAAAACGCCTTAAAGTCATAAATATCAACTTGAAAATACGGAGCTTTCCGACAGACCCCAAATTTTATATCTAATATGACTGCACATATATGGAATGTTGTTTATTGTTCTAAATTGCTAGTATTAGTCATTTATTAGCACTTAAGCAGCAATTAGCAAACACCAGGTGGAGTCATACTAACTCATCATACTAACTGCTTCTCTGCCTAAGACGATTTAGACAGTGTAATGTCAGAGCTTTGTGTGAAGGCGGAGTGTTGGAAAGAGTTGGAGTTTCTTAAAGCGACAGAGGCCAATTTCATGGCAACAAATGGCGAAGTCGAATTTCTTCTCAGCTGTCTCTGGCATTACATGCCTGGAAAAATACATAATCCTTTAAGAATAATCTTATAACCAGGTAAAGGGTATTTCAGAAAGATGAGGAGAACATAAATTATTGTTTTGAAAAACCTTATAAATATCTGCTTTCTGTAGATCACACCCATTATTCGAGGCCTGTCATGGCTCCTCAGAGCCTTAACCTCAAGCTCCTAATGTCAATTACTAATTACTGTTGTGTGCTTGTTAAATGTGAGCAGAACGAGAGTCTGGTTTGTTTTGCTGTTTAAAGAAATAGACCAGTCGTTAGAACGCCCACTGCTTGAAACTTGGAAACATGTTCTGAATAATTGGAAAGAATAAACAGGATGAAGCTTTTACCATTTAGATTTCTATCACATTTGTTATCTTTTTCAAGAAGATAACATAAAATGATATGTTGATCCATGATGCTACTAGACAATTGAGTGAAATTGTGAAAAGGTGTTTTTTCGTGGCAGTTTGGCTCCAGAATAGTTAGCCGGTGATCTTGGACCACAGAAATGAATGTCCGGATATTCAAATTGACAGTGTTGTTTGGATTTTTGTTGTTTTTGTTTATGTTAAGTCAGTCCTTCTCATACTGGAAGATTTTCACGAAGGCTCCTTCAACGGCGCCAGTACTTCAGTTTAGAGAGGCTTTCGAGATGTCCTTTATTTTTTTATCCCGCGATGCCGAAGAACTCTTTCATAAATCATGAATGATTAAATGTTTTTCTGTTTTACATCCATGCAAACGTCTCACTCCTGGGAGCAGTGTTCATGCGAAGCTCTGTCCTTCAATCCAAAAGAAAAAAAAAAAACGTAAACAGCTCCTTTTCAAAGACGGGCACCGAGTCCCTCCAGTGATAGCTTGCGCTTTTTTTCTCTCTCTCTCTCTCTCTATTTTCGCGGGTTCTGGCGAATTTTCATCCACTTTATGAAAATATCGTTAAACTAATTCGGCCCGATAACACTGAAAGCGCGCGGAACAGCACATTTTTCACCTCTCCTCTCCCCCGGCGTGCGCCGCACACACCTGAAGAGGCCGAGCGAACCGAGCATAAGGCGAACCTGCATTACAAATTACTGCACATCATAGAAATTGTGCAGCAAGCTTTTTAAAATACCAGCGCTGCCAGTGAGGCGCTTTGTAATTTATCCCTTCACGGCTGTTAGCTGCGCGGCGCAACGGTGATTTATTTGGTTTAAGAGAAGTTTTGTTTAGAGAGATAATGAGCAGGACTTCTCTTTAATGATTTAACACGGCGCGGTGGAGGAGAGAGGAGGAGAAGGAAGGGAGGCGGTGGGGGGAGGAAAAAAGGAAAGGCACATATATTTTTCATATCTTTAACTGCACTGCAGAGAGAGGGGGGGGGGAACGGAGGAGAGGAATGAAAGAGAGAAAGAAAGATGCATTAGCGGCAGAAGCTAACAGCCCTTAACACGGGGCATTTTTGATTCATTTTTGTTTTGTTGTGTAAAAACGACTTTTTCACCTCCTTCGGAACGCCACATCATTTTCCCTTGTTATGTATTTCACTGGAAATGTTTCTCAGGACGTGCTCCGTCTTCACAGCAATTCCTTCTCTCCAGCCCCCCCCCCCCCCCCCCCCCCCTTTTTTTTTGCTTCGCACCCCAAAATATTTTCCCCTTGTTTTTTATTCCACTGTAAATTTTTCAACGCAGGGGCACCTTCTTAAAAGTATTTCCTTCCCCCCCGCCCCCCCCCCCCCTCTCCCCGACTTTTTTTTTGTTTAATCTATAAAAGTAGATCATGTTTGTGCTGATACCACACAATATGCCAGCTTTTGGAAATCTATTTTGAAAAGTGCTTTAGCTGCTTTTGTAACCCCCCCCCCCCCCCCCCACCCGAACCCCCACCTACCATCACCCCCCCAGCCCCCCTTTCTTTCTTTTTCCCCAACACCTCTTTTCATCTTGACACAAAATACAGTATTATTCTTTCTTGTTCAGCATTTTCAAGTTTCTCCTCTCACTTAGGATTCAGACCCCAAATTAAAGCAGTTAATTATTAAATATAATGAAGCTGAGGAGCATAATATGCAAACAGGGCTCTGACGCTCGGAGCTGGGGGCGTCTGTGGTGGGGGGTGGGGGGTCCGTGATGCTGAAACTGCCATCGGCTCATAACGATGATGATATCAATAATGGATTACTTCATCAATCGCTGTTCCCTCTTGAAGATGGGAATGCGCTGTCGGGAAGGGGACGGATTCCTTTTCTTCTCGCCGTCTCCCTTCCTGTAGCTTGAAAATGTGTGTTTCATCTCGCATTAGGGTGTGCTCTGCATAAGTGCAGGTGGAACCCAGCCGCCCCTCCCTCCCCTAAATGATCCTTTAATGGAACAGTGTGCACTGGAGCCGGGAAACTCTATGGGGCGCTGCCACCGTCGATGAGAACTTCGCCTCAATCAATCCGTCAAGCCCCATCACCTGCCTCAGCAGATGATCCAAAAACCCCTTCGGAGAGGCAAAGTGAGCTTTTTATGTACCTCCTCTAAGACTAGAGGACACACA
>CAEGAF010166295.1:0-12197 GCA_903067075.1 Micropoecilia bifurca | reverse complement strand
ATAATAATAATAATAATAATAATAATAATAATAATAATAATAATAATAATAATAATAATAATAATAATAATAATAGTATTTACACAAACATAACACCAAATTAATAAGTGGTACCAATAATATTTACATTCAAATTAGTTGTAATACAAATTATTACAACTAAACAAATGTAATTAAGGTCAATCAAAGAATAAATCTAACGTAACATAACTCCTCAGAGCTTTACCCCTCCTCATGTTAAACAGCACCTGGAGAATTTATCCCATCATTTCTGTCTGTCTGAGCCGTTAAACCTGAGTCTAGTCAGAACTGGGATTGCAGCTCATTGAATCCTGATACTATGATGTTATCAGGACATCATTTGTTGCTCCAACCAAGCTTCCACAGTAACACTAGATTCCTGCACAGACTTCGGCCTGTAGAAGAAGTGGAGTTCCTGAATCAAATTAATTTCAGATCTCTAGTGAGAGGAGCTCTGGACATTTCAGAAGTGCTGCTGGAATGGAGCAGATAGAAGTCAGACAGACAGTGCTGCTGTGGCAGAAGGTCGGTCAGCTCACAGCAGCGTTCTCAGTGAACCCTTTTTTTCTGCATTAAAAGCCTTTAAAGAAACCGGATGCAAAAAGAAGGTTTGACTCTAATTGATTTCATGTTGTCAGAGTGCATGAATTCCAGCTTCGCCTTTGCAGCATATCTGCACACAAGGACATTAAAAGTAAGTGTGTGTGGCGTCCCTCAGCCCCATCCCTCCTGTCTGTTTTTGAACTTGGAGATGAAGCCATCTGTGCTGCTCTCTGGAGACACCAGGCTCCCTTGTCTCCCCTCCATTTTCTGCTCCCGCCGTAATGGGGAAATTGCTCTCTCTTTCCGCTCAAGTTAGGATTGGCAGCGTTGATAAGCATTGCAGGGACAATTAGGGGTAGGAGTTCTCGATGAGAGGCTTTTGAACGTTGTTGAAGCATTGTTGGCGGCTGGTGCCCTCTGGGACGGAGCAGTGAGCTGAAAACGATTCCCTCTCCAGTGTGAAAACACAGAAAAATCATGCACTGCCTGGGTGCAGCAACAGCCTTGCAAGAAAACCCTCTTTTCATACTTGTAATTGCATTGATCTAAACAGCATTCACCATCAGTTTCTATTCAGACAATTGACTGATACAACAGCTGCTGCCTTTTCTGTTTCTTTTCACACAGTTCTCTTGTAATTTCGGTTGCACCAGTGATTATTTTTCCCATCCAGCCTGGGCTTTGTTAAAAACTGGATGATGAACTCTCATTATCTCAGCATGCCCTAAGCACTGCAGCTTTACCTTGGCCGCTTCCATCTTCCAGAGATTATAGATTGATGTCTCCTCACTAAAAACTGTTGAAAGGTTTGATATGATTTACTATGCTTCTTTTTGTCAAAGGGGCTGAAGTATTTGCACCCATTAACATTTGTAATATTTAACATTTTTTACTATGATTTGTCACACAGATGGTTCAGATCATCTAGCATTTTTTTCCACAGTAATTTCCTGAATAAATATAAAAGGCAGTTTTCAGATGACAGTTTCTAAATGGAAATAAAAACAACTATTCAAACCAACTTGATCCTATGTGAAAAGTAATCACCCTCTAAACATAACAACTACTTTCAACAAATCAAGTGTTTGGGACAAATACCAGTCAATTTTATATTAACGTACAGGAGCAGGAACCGTGGAGGACGTTGGCAAAGGAGGGCTCCAAAGGAGGGCTCCAAAGGAGGGCCCACAAAGAGGATTTAGAGGTCGGCCTTTCGGCCCTTGGAACGCACAAACTGGAATCTGGAGCTTCGGTTGTGCCTACATACGACTGAGCCTGCATGCAGCAGCAGGCTGAGAGTCTGCGACTGGTGTGACTGCAGCTGCTGGATACGTTGCTGGTGCTGAGACTGATGGAGAAGAGGCTGCTGCAGCTCTGGGGCAAGAAAACAGGTTTTAAAGGTTTAGCTGTGGAGCTAGCTGAAGATCATGGACACAGTGACAGACACAACAAGAGGCTGTTGTGTCTGTCACTGTCACCCATTCTTCAGTGGGGCAGCTGGCAGCCCCACTGAAGAATCTGTGGTGTTCTCTAGATGAATTGTTGGTGTGCTAATTTTGCGAGGCTGGCCATTTCTGAGGATGGTCACAGAGGGAGTTTTCTCCAGGTTTTGTTTGAGTAATTTCTTGATTCTAAATTGTACCTCAAAGTGAGTGGGGAAGCTTAATTCTGCTTTTGGTTGAACTGCAGATCTTGTAGGCCAGAAGAAATTATCATGACTTGGTGGACTTTTTGGTGAATTGCCTGTAGTGGAAGTGATCTTTCATAGTCAATTCATGAAGTCCTTAAAGAAATACAACAGTCATTGTCTGATAGTTGGATTTTTATTTGGCATTAAAATATATTTTGTCTGAAATATGTGTGCCAAAAAAAGCAAGACAAAAACAAAAGACAAATAGTTTTCCACAGCACTGCAGGTCGGCACTGATAGTCAGGCAGGAAGAATGAAGGTGTGGAAGGAACTGTGGGCATTGTTTACGAGCAGAGTGAAGTGGACCATCACAGACGGAGTCAAGAAAAGGCCAAGGAAGTAATGCAGAGAACGATTAGATGGGAGCAAGTTGGAGAGTAAATGAAGGTGGGAGGGCAAGAGCAACATTCCTGTGCAGGACTTGATCTCACTTTTCAGTTACAGGACACGCTTGTCTCTGCATGTTGCCTTTATCCTGTGAGGGGTAAAGTTCCTTCTCACATCTGTTACTGGTGACAAAACCTTAGTCTTGTTTCCAGACCTGACCCACAGAGTTGGAACAATTTATTCAGTTCAGTCTCTGTTACAGCTCTAGTTTTACAATTTGCTCATGCATCTGTGGTCAAACAAGTGTTAAAAAAGTCCAACTTGGTAGGCATCAAGTCTGTGTTCAGCTCAGATAAAGCTGTAATAATAACAGAGCTAGGTGTGTGAGTTGCGCTCCATTTACATCACACTGCTAATTATCCATAATTCAACCCATCTGGTTGGGTTTGATGCTGGGAGAGGCAGCAGGAGAACAGATCCCTGGAAGCACTCGGCTCAGCCTCAGGCCTCTGCTAACCACAGAGACCACCAAGGATGAACTCATTACATGCAACTTGTTCTGCTTCCACCTACAGCTGTAAATAATAACACTTAGGCCATCCTCTAAGGCCTTTATTATAAATAAACTCTGACTCAGGAGTGAAGGTAAGTAATTCCTTAGATAGGAAAGAATGAATTTTTGGGAAAAAGGAAGAATTGGCACAATAACGTTAAGTAAGTGTGCTGCTGTGGCATTCAGAGGAAGATTCTTTGCTTTGCCAGATGCTGATTTCTGACTTGAAACTGAAAACTTTGGTTGCAGTCTCAGCTCTAACGTGTGTTTGGTGGTCTATCAGCTGCCTTCAAAAATTCTTCACATCCCTTGAACTGCTTCAAATATTGCCACATTATAACCACAAATGTCTTCTGGAATGAAAGGTCAAGATGAAGTAGAGCAAGTAGAAGTAGAGTAGAGCATGTAAGCCGCTAAATAAAATCCAGGACAGCCAGTTGCTTTCAGAAGTCGACCAAACACAGTCTAGCTGTGTGTAATTTATCCTCATCCATACTGTGAAGGTCTCTAAGGTTTGTCAGAGAACATAAGTGAAAAACCAGCATCATCAAGACCAAGAAACACCACAGACAGATCAGGGAGAAAGCTTTGGAAAATGTCAATGAATATTCAAAACTGGAAGGTTCCTGACCTTAGTTCTGGTTCTTGGTCTGGACCAAAAGTGGACATTGTTTTTATTATGTGGTGTGGTTTGTTTTCACATTGAAGAAGAAGAACAAAGAAAATAATAAGAAGCTACATATAGAGCTTGTCACACGTCAAGTAAGGTGCCAAGCAGAGGCGTGGCGACCCTGACAGATAAAAACCTGCCTATAAATGATAGAGTTCACATCATCACCATGGTGAAACATGATAGCGACTGCTACATCCACCTACTTGTTGGAAGATGGATCTAGCTAAAGACTTAAACTTGATTTAAGGTTCAGCACAACAGCTGAGCTATACAGCAGAGATACAATGATTTAGATCAAGACATATTCATGTATTGAAATGGCCCTAATCTAATCAATGTGTTGCAAGATTTGTAAATTCACAGATGGTCTGCATCTAATCTGACTTATGTTTTTTTTGTTGCAAAAATAGATTTTGGAAACTTAAGAAAAAAAACTGATAGAAACACAATCACATTTATCAAATCAGGATTATAGCATGTTTCAGCTACAAAGCAGCTCAAAGTGATTTACATCATAAAAACAAAACAAAAAAAGACATTAAAACAACATACCAACTGAGAAACCAGCAATAAAGATTACATTTTGGCAAGTGCCATTGTTAAAATCAGCAATACTCATTATATTTGTTGGTCAATATAATTTATTATGGTTCAGAGAATAAATTTTAGACTAGATTTAAAGGAAGTCAGAGTTTCAGCTGTTTTTAAGCTTTCTGGAAGTTTGTTTCAGATTTGTGGTGCATAGAAGCTGATTGCTGTTTCTCCATGTTTGGTTCTGGTTCTGGGATGCAAAGCAGAACCAGAACCTGAGGAGTCTGGAAGGTTGGAACAACAGCAGATCTTTAATGTATTGTGGTACTAAACCTTTTAGGGATTTATAAACTAGCAGCGGTATTCAAAATCCATTCAAACACATTAAAATTAAAATTAAATTCAAAACTGTTTTACTGAGCCAAAGGAAAATTAAGTGTTGTTGTAACTCATTAATTAAAAGTCTTCACAGGGTTATTGTAAATGGTGATGGCAGTTCACAGGAAGGATCTCTTGTCTGCCTTACAGCAAATTTGAACAAGCTTCTGACTGAAGATACTCTGTTTTCCTACAGACTCATTAAGAGGACAGTCAGGGTTGTCCATAATTTTCTTGATTTTCTGATCAAGAAAATTAATTCTTTGCATTATCATCATCTGCAAAGAATGATCCACAGTCAAGGATCCAGTGAAGGGCTTTAGAGTGATGTGCTCTATCTTTCTGACTTTTCTGGAGCAGCTGCATCTGACTGATTGATTTTTTTAGGCAGACCTTTGAAAACAGTGTTTCAGTAATCAATGACAAACACATGGTTGAGTTTCTCTAGATCTTGCTGAGACATTAGTCCTGTAATTCTGGAAGTATTCTTCAGACTTGCAACTAGCACTGCCATGGATGGAAGTGAACAAACCGCTTTTATCACTTTCCTTCTAGTTGCTGTACTATACATCTTATCGGACTAACTCATATTGAAGGATTTAACATGAAAGAAATATTTAAAAAAGTAAACATTTGAACATTGACACCACACTAATTTTGATTCCATCATTATGTTCCCCAAAGACTTTTGCACATTTAAGTCTTTGTTGTATCATTTACAGCCTCAAATCTCTTCATCAGATAATAAAGGTTATTTTGAACACATCTTGGTATTTCTTCTGAAATATGGCATTGGTTTGGGATATGAATACATTTACATATGAAGACAATTAAAACAGAACAAGAACTTCATATATGTTTATATTATTATAGATATATTGTCTTTTCACATCTGCCTGCTGACAATAGATGAAAAGCGTGAGTCCATATGTGAAGCAAAAGCAGAAAGAAACCTTCAAATGTCTCCATCTGAAATGGAGAAAGCTTCACAGCTCACGTTTTTCCATCAGTAAGTGTCTCTTTTCATGGAATAAAAAATCAACAATAAAGTAACATTCCCAAGGTCACAAACTGTGCTAATCTTTGCTTAGTTTAAACTCAAATATTAGTCAATTTGACTGGTTCCACTCTGTGGGGTCCAGACCTGTTGGCACCACTTCCTCACCTTTAGCCTCAGATCAATCCCTCCACATCCTGTCGGCTGTGTTTGCACAGCTTGATACCCAATGCTCGTACTAATATAGTACATTACCTCCAAGCAGAGCAAATGATTGCAGTGTGTTGTAATGTGAGGTGAATGCAGCTGGATCGTCAAAGAGATTGAGCTGCCAGATCTGTGATGCTCAGAACTGGACCTGGTGAAATCTGTTAATTAGATAAAACTGAACACCTATTGTATTTTTTTTATTTCCACTGCTTTTTCTTAGTATTATTATTATTATTATTATTATTATTATTATTATTATTATTATTATTATTATTATTATTATTATTATTATTATTACTATTATTGTAGACATATTTTTTCCCAAAGACTAAGTATGTCTACCTGTGACTTCCCAACCTTTGTAGATAAGATAGGTCTAGTTTTCTCTCGCAGAATTGTTGCATTTGTTTGGTTTGTGTCAATGTTGGGCATTATGTGTCATTTCTTAGATGAAGTTATGTGTCGTATGAACTGGACACCTTTAATGTGTTCCACACACTTTGCAACTTTTTTTCTACTAAACACTTTGTTCATTTTCTATGGGACACCATTTCCATCACACTGATGAGAAAATACATTTTATTATAATGACAAAGTATCTCCATATAAGGATATAACCATCTCATTATAATGAGTTATTTTATTTTATTGTATTGTATTATCAGAGTGGCAGAAACAGGCTTCCATAGTTTCCTTCTTGGTTTTGTTAATCTGAAAACCACAACATAAACACTGATGGTATGATGAAGATAAAAATCATCTCTAAAACTGTTTGAATGAATGAAATTCTGTCACAGGGCATTGGCTGCATGTATGTACTGTATTTCATATACAGTATATGTAGTTTCTTTTTTTTCCAACACAGTTACTCTTTAATTCAAAAGAGAAATGCTGCCCGACTGAAGAGGCGGAGCTCCAGAGAACATCAGTTCAGTGCTGCAGCTTGTTTGCTACAGAGGACTTCATTAGCATAACTAGAAGCTAAGATCTGTTCTAACTTTTGAATTGGTGTTCCTTTACTTACTTAACTCAACAGTTTCTGCACTATAAGTATTCATTAAAAAACTGAGGCCATAAGGTTGTGTGTGAAAAACTCAACGGTCCTTTGCCAGAAGGTTCCATGCAATCGGAGACAACTGATCATCAAGAGTGATCACTTCACTTTCACCCTTTTTTCACCCTTGTGTCCTTCAAATGCTCGTACATGTTGGAGGGTTTGAGTGTGTGGTGTGTCCCAATTCTCCACATCTGGGTTTAGCCCCGTCCCTTTTGGGTCCTATTGTAGCACTTCTGCTAAGCCTGCTAAGGAAAATACATTTCGGTGAAGTGTATTTTCCAACAATTCATTACTGCATGTGACATTTTGAATTAAAGGGTGGAAATATGGCATTTTTTTCGTTTTTATAAAGAAAAAAAATTGAGTTGTGTGATAAGACGAACAGTTTTCAGATTTAAAGTATTAAAATATTTTTTGTTTTACTCTGCTGGACATGTGAGAATATAAGGAATTTTGCTCTTTATTCAACAAGTTATAGTAAAACACTTATGAACAATCAAATATCTCCAGCAGTGACTTTGGAAAGCAAAAATACCCTTACAGTACATTTAAAATCAATTTTTTTGCCGTAGTTAAACTTTTTAGCAGCACAAACACCTGATTAGTGACCGGTCCACCATTTTGGATGTCAAAGTTGACATCCAGAGGCGTGCTGTCCCAGTTCTACCATTTTTCCATACTTGTAACCTGCACAGTTGAACTCTTGTTAACTTTGATTAAGTCCACACTTCACAGAAGGGTGTAGGGTGCAGAGTGACTACCGGGGCTCAGCCTTAGTCTTTTGGACTGGGTGTAAATATATAACAAATTATATTTTTATAGCTGAATTCGATCCAGTACTGGATCTACTGGGGGCAATAAACTTCCCTGCTATTCATCCATTCTAACATCAGATTGCTCTCTGTTTGGATCATTTTCATATGCAGTGTGTTATGCCTTGCTTGTAAATAGTGGAGTGATTGATGTAGTTTAGAGAGATCTAATATGGTACGGCCTTAGATTTATTTTCAAAAATAGCAAACATTTATTTATAGGCCCTAAAAACATTTTTTTTGACAAACAACTCTCTGATTTGTAAATATATAAACAATTCTGGATTCCGTAATCCAAAGATAATAGAAGCTCATCATTTCTCCCTTCTTGAACAAAACTGTATGTTGCAGGACTTTTATTAGACCATCACTGTACTGCCTTATTCTGCTGGGATGTTTAGTCCTGGGGAGACTGGAAACTGTCAAGTTGGAACTATAATTTGATGCTGATATTTCTCCTGCTAAATCCAATGGAACCAGAAAAAGAGTAATAAACAATGACAGTATGAAATATTGGATGTATATTTTTATTCCTGAACATTTAACCTGTGTGGCTAGATTTTTTTTTCATTCTTGGGATGTGGCATTCTGATTTATGTGACCTGATAAGAAGGAAAACTACCCGGCCTGTTGACCTTAGTATAGCAGAGGGAAGGGGTGTGGCCATTATAAAAGTCAAAGACACTTAGGCTAAAGCATGAAAGGTCTATGAAACCCAGTGACTTTTAGTGAAGCAAAAATGTTAATCTTCTTTCACTAAAAGTTCTTCTGTGAAATAATTTTTACTATTTTACACATATTCTCTGGCCTGATGACCACTCATGACCCTGCAAGGATAAACATGCTCAGATAATGGATGGATGGAAGTTATGTTTTTACTCCAATCATTTCCAAAACTGTTCTGCAGGTAGATAGAGATTCGGAATGTGTGACAGTGCAAACATCAGAGTGTTTGAGAGGCAAGAAAAAGTGAGAGAGATCATAGATATGCAGCCTCACTTCCTCCCACCCCAGGGCTCCCTAATTGAGTGGAGGGGTTTGTTATATAAACAAGTGCAGCTCAAGTTGAAAATGTAATAGCGGGAGAGCATGCATCATGCATTCTGAAAATGATATGTTCCAGTGGGTGAATGCTGGTGTCAAAAGGTGCTGATGAAGAGCTGGTTATCGGCATGGAGACCCAGCACTCTGTGAATCCTCACCTCACCTCTTCTTCACGCCACTGAACACAAGCGTCTCTAACTGTTCTATTTCTGTACCCACCAATAGGAAAATGCTTCTGCTCATCGTTCTACATTTGAAAAGCCTGCTAAAGTGGTAATCTGCAGGATCTTTGTTATTTTCCCTTTTTGACGTTGTCTACGTGTTTGCTGCTAAGTGCTCATTAATACAGTTTCTGCTCCACACTCCCCCTGAGATCAGTGACTGAGTCTCACATCGCGTCTTTTTACATGTGTTTCTGAAGCCGCAGTTTCTCTCCGTAGCAAGTCTTTGTGTCAAGCATGTAGATACAGTTTCTCACACTAGTTTGAGTTTCAGGCAGAGCAGAAACAGAAGAAAGTCAGAAGTTTAAGTCATGATGACAATAATTACTCTGTAGAGACTGATTGAACAGAAAGATGCTGTGGAGATGAGATGATGAAGTCATTGTCAAACTTTCAAGCAGGCAGGAACAATGTCAACATGATAGGAAACACAAATGGAAGAACCTTCTACATCCTGACAGTAACTGGCTGAACCTCAGATGTTCCACAGCTTTTAACTCAGTAGCTGTTACCGTGTCATGAACACAGCTTTATGATTGAGCATCATTGACAGCAACATTTTAAAAGAGAAAACAACAAATATATAAAAGTGAGATTTACTGATGTCAGAAAAAACTAAAAAAAGGCCACATCTCTGGGCAGTGTCCATCACCATCAACTGACTGGATGAATGTTGTCCTCAGTTTGCATAAAGAATGTCAGTCATATATTGGGCCTAGAAGAATCCTTTCTACCAGAACACCCTGAAACAGAGTGGGATCTTAAAATGAAGCACATTTGGATTACACAGTAGATTCAAAGCTCTGTGGAATGTCCAACCTTCAAAGACGGAAAAAAATCTCAAAGTAAAATGAAGATTGTGAAGTGGCCTAGTCAAATTCTTTACTTAAATCTAAATATGATACTGTGGCATGACTTTAAACAGGCTGATTATTGTCAAAAACACTGCAGTGTGACTGAATTTAAACTGTTTTGTGAGTAGAAGGATGGACCAAGATTCCTTCACAGTTAATGACTGCATGCAAGCATTTATAAGATTCAGGAGGCCTTTGAAATATATATATTTTTTACATTTAGTATTTAGACAGTTTATCTTTGCCTTGGAGCGATGGTGGCAACAGAGGTAGGAGTTTGCCCTGCAATCAGTGGGACTCCCCAGGGCAGCTGTGGCTGCACTTGTGTAGGTATCCATCATCAGTGTGAATGTGTTGGGAATGACTGATTTCATTGTAAAGCCTCCTTGAAGGTCCAAAAAGGCAGATAAATTGGCCGGGTGATAAATGGATCCTATATTATATATGCATATAGTATATCATGTAAACAGCACTGTCAGAGATACAATACATATAACAGGTGTGTGAATGATCTAATCGCCTGATTGTTGATTGCAGACAGTCCACATTATTAGCAGAAATAGAGGGCCCCAAAACCACATTTCACTTAGGGCCCCATGGAGGCTCGGTCCGTCCCTGGAAATGGCTGTGAAGTAAGTTTTTAACAAAGAAATGAATTCATAATTTACCAAGGTGGGCAATTATTTTTGACATTGGCCCAGACTGGATTAAAAATCTTATTTTTTAACTAAATAAAAAAGTGCACAGCAATAATTTTAAAGTTCAAACTGAATATTTACTTTAAGATAATTTAGCTAGCAACATAAATGTTCAGTTTATAGGTGAACATTTATGTTGCTAATGCTGCTAATGATTTGATGTGAAGTCAATTTAGCTTGTGAGTTAAATATTCAATTGCTTAACTAAGAAATGTGCTAACCATGCTAGCTAAAAATGTAGCTTAACTAGACATTTGTCTTATGACAAGCTAACTAGCCCAGGTTATTGCTGTTCATTATTACTGTGTAACTTTACTAATGGTACCCCATAGAATAATGCTTATTTAATTTTCTCTGGGGTTTTTTGTCTGATATTGAAATTAGTTTAATAATCTAAAACACTCAAGAGTGTGAAAAAAGAAACACACAGAAGAGTTTTCACAAACATAATTACATTGCACCCAACTGTAACTTCAGAGAAAAGAACAGCATGAACAAGGAATGAAAGCTGCAGGGATTATTAGGGCTCTATTTTCATGGTTGATAGTTGAAGTTTAAAGTGCTTGAATTGTTGCTGAGAGAATTGAAGGAGTTCTGACTAACCATGAGTTACATTAATTAGACATTAGAAATCAGAACATCTTTAATTTAAGTCACAGCATCGATCAGCAGCATGCACACTTACACACCCACAAAGGCAAAAAGTGCTCCTCTACATTTTAAAACAGAATAATGCCTTTTAACAATAACCATCTCTGCGGTTTAGCTGCTATCTATAAAGCTTGCACAGCATAGCGCTCGGTAAATAAGAGATGGAGAGTCTGGTGTGAATCAATAAAAGCCATCAAACCCATGAGGGGTCCCCCAATTTTCCCACAAACCACTCCACCCCCTGGGCAGGGGGGAACAATAGCAGGGCATCAATACCTGCAATTGGGGAAAAAAGGGCAGAAAACAGTGGGCATAGCACACAAGTGGGTAACCTCTCCTTCAGACAGCAAATGGACACACAATCGTTTGCATCAATTCAGTCCAATAGGAGATGGAGGGCAGGATGGGTATGGGGTGCCATTAGACAGTATTGGTGTAGAAAGTGGGCGCCAGAGAGAAAGAAGGGGTGTGAAGGTTTATAAAGCAGATAAAGATGGAGACACAGGGGGGATATAGGTGTTTTCAATTACCTCCAAATTCAGAGCAATTTCCTCCTCTTTCTGACCACACCTCCCACTGCGAGACTGATGAGAGTCCTGAACAAAGGGGTGTGGAGATCGCGATTGTTTGACTGCAGGTTGGTGGGGAGAAGCAGGAGGAGGTCAGTTTTCATCCAACTGCTTTGTTCAACCTTTCTTTGTCACCTTGCATCTTCTGCACTGGTTCCCTTTCTTTTTCTCTTTCTTCCTCTTTTTTCTTTTGCAGTGGATAGAAACTTCAGACAGCAATTCAACTTGTGTGTGGATGTTGATAAGCTCCTTCCGGAGAGCAAGAGATACTCTTATGCAGCCTAAAACTTCCACACACACACACACACACACACACACACACACACACACACACACACACACACACACACACACACACACACACACAC